>JAATLQ010037841.1:54909-77430 GCA_013421005.1 Heliconius erato x Heliconius himera | reverse complement strand
TTCTTCTCTAAAATGGAACAGCCAGCGAGCTCAACCCGTATAATCCTATCAAAAAATTAAGTGCATAGCGAGCGACAGGGTCTCATAAAGTGGACGTTTTATACACAGATACGCTATTAGGCTGATGCAGTCACGTTGCAGCGCGCTGATAAGGCCTTTGTGAATGCAGACGGCGATAATAACGGCTTACATTTGCGACTGCACCGCGTAATGTCTGAGAAATCATATTTTATGAACTGGTGGGAGAGTCTTTCGTTAAGCTTCTATTGATTGGAAAATATTAGGAAGATTACTGTCTCATATTTTTAGAGGTCAGTCGTGGCGTGTGGGTAGAAGTGTACGACTGTAAAGTCTGTCGCCTTTATGGATTCGATTCTCAATCGAGGCAATTACGTATTTAATATTTTCTATGTTGCCAGAATTCAGCGGAAAGTGGAAAACGGAAGTGTCTTGATGGGAGCGGAGTGACTTAACACTAGGTTTCCAATATCTCCTTGCCAACCCTGCTATGTGTGGGCTACAGCGTGAAGCTTAAAAAAGGTAACAACATATTACTAATAGCTAGGTAAGTTCTCAATTTCTTTACATGAGAATGAAATTGACTGAATCAAAATTTATACAAATTTTCTTCATCATTATAATATATAAATGTAACATCTTAAACTTATATGGATATAATCTACTCAGAGTATAAAACACAAAATGTTTGCTAAACGTATTTTTTGTTTTTATTTCTTATTCAATTTACCCACCGATAGCACAACGACAGTTATTTTAAAATTTAGATATAAATCTCTCAACGATATTTGAACATTTTATGTTAAATTCCTAAAAATTCCGTACAAAGGCGGGACCTTCATAAATTGGAAGAGGACCATGATTAAGTGGTGGGTTGATACACGTTGCGCTTTGATAAAGCTCCACTGAATATAAACGAAGATATAGGCTTTCTGTTTGATGGCTTCCATAGCCAAATAAAAAGGAATATGGGGTAAGCGTAAAAAGGAATTGGATATTAGCATATTCAATATATACATAATATATCCAAAATATCCTTCAAGACTTCCTGATTTTTGTATTAATTTCAAAGATAATTATATTACCATCATTATTTACTTGAGAATTCTTGAATATGGGAATTTCACGTATCAGTAAATCGAAGAAACTTTTAAGAGAATGAAAATTTAATTCTAAAGAATACTTAAATAGGTCTTTATTTTGGATAAGGTCATTTGTAATTTATATTGTTAAATGGAGGAGGAATTTTTACCTGAAGCAAAATCGAATCCACGAATTTAGAGGCCCGTTCAAGGACATCCAGCTGTACTACTGTACAATAAGGTAAGGTATTCAAGCACATTTGTAAATACTTATAATAAATGACAAGCACCAGGCCAATCGTGGCTCGGTGGCACAAGCATGCTACAGATAAACGCGACAACAGGTTGTGGGTTCGATTACTACTCAAGGAAATGAAATATTTAATATTTTCCTATTTTTCGTTGTTGTGTCGAGACACGAAATAGCTCCAGAATTCGGCGGAATTTTGGAGCGGAGTGTTTTAACAGTAGGGTTCCTCTGCCTACCATGTTAATATTACATGCGAGATAAACCCTGAATCTGAAAAAAATAGTAACAAAAACGCACAAACATATCACATAAATTCTCTTAACGTTACAAACATGAAAAACACAAGCAATAACACTACATCAAGTTAACAGTAATACGATCTGAGTAAGAAAAATCTCGGGGCACGTCATTAAATGGACCAAAAACCTAAGGTGGGACACACATTATTAGAGGCTCAGTAATTGCCCGACGTCTTGCTAAAAGGAAAGTATTCCTAAATTTTCGGCAAAAGGCTCTCGTAAATTGTGATTATCTTTAAGTATAGCGTTGCTACCAACAGACCCACTCGTAGTATTTTATGGGGCGAGCCATCTGGGTCTCTGTCGACTATAATAAATTTGGGGGCACCCTGTTATGTCTTTTTCATGAACACCAAATATAGATAAGGCGGGCCCTAGGTGTAATTTTTATAACTAAGAAATTATCGTTTTAAATAATTTTGTAATTATTTTTTTCCATATCCTATGAAGTAAACAGCTGTTTTTCTCTTTATTTCTTATATTTGTGAAAGGTTACGTGTTACAAGTCGAATCATTATGTTAAATATTTTATCCATATTATAACATTCCATTGGATTCCCTTCTCCCATTCACAGTTAAAATCGAAGCCATACTCGTTATAAGCATTTACCAATATCACCACGAAACCCATTACTCAGGCTTGTACGGCCATATAAAATCGAAATACCTTAAAATTATGTAATAAATAATAATCATAAAACTTGATACAAATTTTAACATATTTTAAACATCAAAACCAAACGATTTGTGCGAACATACTCCGTCGTAAGTATCTGCAGATGGAAAGAAGAGCTATTATTCTTGAATTTAGCGTCTTCTCGTAGATATAGTTGGCAAATATAAAAGGAATTACTTTTATTTTTCATCTCTGCCACAGACTGTTGCCTTATGATATATTACTTTAGATGTTACTGTTAGAAACGACAAAAACATTTGAAATAAAACCTAAAACATACATCTAAAGTTACAGCTTTGCGGCATTGGTTATTTTTACCGCTTTAAATTTACTAAAAATATTTTAATTATTTCGTTAACATAATTATATAAATAAACATAATATTTCCAAGTTTGTAATTTATCTAGGATTCAGTCGAATATTCTTGTTATTTTTAGCTCTATGCTTTATATCACACATAGCAGTACTTATTTGTTTTTAATTGCTTTTCATCTTTACATTTTAATATTATTCCATGTTGAACAGAACATATGTGCTTAACGTATTATAAGATAAACAGAAAGTAAAATAAAATATTAACAGAAAGGATAGGATAGGAAAGAATAGGATCTTTATGATCCTAAAAGTAAACTTTGTAACAATAAACAAAAACTGAAGGGACAAAAAATAATAAAAGTCTAAGTATACAAATTTAAATAAAATTGTGACATTCGCCCTAAACGGTATATTCCAAATTAAATTCTCACAACACAACTAAGTATTTGGGGAAATAAACCCAAAAATGTTATTTCAACCTTTAATAGAGACAATTTAGCAAAATTTATTTGGGGACATGTCAACGGTGCCCCTTGACCGCCGCTCCGGAAGAAAATCGTCGAGGTCGGTCTACAAATACTGTCTTTAATATGAAATATTTAATACAAGTGATATATATTTATTATGCAAGAGAAATATATTTTATTTTTTAAATATAAATTAATTAAAGAAATATATTTATATATATAAATAAAATACTTTTCCGACAGTGAGACAAAAGTTCCCCATAATATCTTGATTTATGAAGGTATTTTTATAATACTCGAACGAAATATTAACTTAAATGTAAAAACATAATTTAAATGTAAAAAAAAACAAATATTATTTTTTTATTATATTAGGTTTAATTTTAGCAATTAAATAAGCACAGAATTGTACTGTGGCACTTTTTTTATTTTATACTCAGAAGACAAACAAAATATATAAATTTCATTCAATTTTCATAAAACAATTAAATACTTAAGTAACTTTTTAATAATTTCAACAAAAACCAAACCGCCTAAATATACTAACATCGATACCATTTCCATTCCACCACCCACCTAAGGCGCTACGTATCCGGGCGGTCGTTTCGCAACATTCGTGTCAATTATCCGGGAGTTTTCCCGGCGACGATTGCCAGCAATGGCCATCATTTAACCGGACGGGCTCTTGTAATGTCGTACATTCCACCCGCCATCAGTTACGTATGCGCGTTATTAAGGGCGAGCCATTTGAGCGAAACCCCGCATAATGTCTCAATTAGAAAACAGATGCTGCGCGCCCAATTTGCGAGCTCGTGTAATTTTTGTACATTTCTTAATATGAAAAATGTTGGTGGAACTATGCCATGATGTTATTTTGGTTAAATTTTTTATGTTAGTATATTTCGTTTTTATTATAGCTGTCAGGAATGATTGTGGAGTAACATTTGTTTACATGATTAAAAATATATCTTTGTTCTTTATTTAATAAAATTAGTCGATACTGTCAGTGAGTAGTTATCATGCAGAAGCTTTTTAATACGATTTCTTTAAAAAGGTTAAGACTTTCACAAAATTGTCAGTCGAGTTTATTATAAGTGTTGCTCATTTAGTTGACAACAAAACGCGGCGTTGAGTTCCGCCACTCAACATACAATGCCTCCAGTGTAAAATAGGGAACGGATTGTCAAATTAGAGTTAATTAAGTACGTAGTTCATTCTCTCTAAACATGATGCCTTTGTGCCAGGTATATGTGTAATCAGCACACAGCATGGTATGCAGAAGAAAGTTGGTGTTCCTTTACTATGTTAATATTTTTATATATAAATAAATATGGTAAACCATGATAAAATAATCATATCATCAGTTTTATCGAAGAAGCGATTTCATATGGACAGTGGTTATCCCTCGGTCACTTTACCAAGCGTCCGATTTGGAGGAACAGTACGTGTTAGCAATTTATGAGAGCGATAATATCTGGATATAAATTCAAAGGATAACAATAAGACCCTTTATTGCCAACGTTGTTTTCACAAAAACGATTCAGTGGGCTACGTAGAGCTCTTTTTTTGTGGACATAAAATTGGATAATGTCATGGGTCCTTATATGCCTCATAAGGCCATTATATTGATACTAAGAGTAATGCATGCAGTGAAATATATATAAAACTTGCGAATATGGCCCGTAATTCAAATGAATCCAGCATTTCGACTATTCTATTTATATTTCTATTATTTGTACTCATTTATATGTATGTGAGTCTATGTATATCTATAAATCTAGAAAAGTATGTCTGTAGTTTCAGAATAATCGTGTTTTCTCAACTGTTTATATATATAGGTATTTACACGACACTAAAATATGAACAAATAATTTTAAATATTCTGTTTGTCTCTCTGTTTGTTCGGGCTAATCGCAGGAACACTTGGACCAATTTTTATGGGATTTTTACTGAAAGATATTGGTAGTTGTTGAGTATTTTTATCCCCGAATTTATTGTGTGCACGTATCTAACACGTACCTAGATAGATATGACATAAAATAAATATTTTTGTATTAAATAAGACAATTTTTACGAGCCAAATTAAATGAAATACCAAAAGATTTAAATTACGATTTATTAAGTGTATAATAGTATTATCATATATAGCCATACTAAAATAGTCAACAATTTTTTCCTAAATACACATACATCATATCAAATAAATATTCGTATTCGTAGTTCAAGCAGGCGAAGCCCCGCGGTGTCAGTTAGTCATTAATAAAGTATAGGTATAGTACCTATTATCTAAAAAAACAATAAAGTGTCAAATAGAACAGGGCCAGCTTAAACGTGCAGAAGGAGATATTGGTAGTCATTTTGACTTGTAGACTATTCTAGAAAGACTTAATTGGAATAATCGAATAAACTAAAATAACCTTAAATTAAATACCAACCCCAATATTAAAGAGGGATTCTAATAAATTGATAGCAAAATTTCATCACAAGTTGGGTCTAATTCTTAACGAGCCGTCCCTACTATCCCACAGGCGGGGGCCTAAATTCTTAGGAGGGTATAATTTCCTTCATTTCAGGTAAAACCGCAAGCTTAAACACCGCTCCATAGGTGACGCTACCTATTTAACATGCCGTGGCGTCCTAAGGGTTAAGCCAATTAATAAATTATAATTATCGGTTAATGAATATATATTTAATTCAAAGAGACCAGTCATGGCGCAGGAGCACAAACTGTGACTGAAACGCTACTGGTTGTAAGTTCGATCTTCACTTGAATAAAAATTTAAATTTATATTTCCATTTCTTCGCTCTGGTGTCGAGGTAAAGCGTGGCGTAAAGTTCCGTCACACACGCAATGCCTCCAAAATTCGGCGGTAAGTGGGGAACATATTGTCTTAGCACTAGGTTTCCTCTGCCAACCCTGATGTGTGCTGGATACAGCGTGAAGCTGAATTATATTTATTTTATTAAAAAATATTCAATGATGTCTTGCGGCACTTGACATTCAGGTCTATAAAATATAAAAAAAATACTAAAAAAAACAAAAGATCTTCGAAAATGGTTAGATAAGGTGATTATTATAAAAATATTTATGTGATTATTATTATTTCATTTTCCTCGTCTCCATAAAATATATTATAAAAAATTTTACTTCATATCGAAAGGATCTCCTATCTCAATAGCTTTTTATTCACTCTTACTCCTACTTATACAAAATAGTTTTGTAGCTTCGCGTTTTTTCCTGTACAGCAGAGCATTAAGAGCTATATATTGTTATTCACTTTTCAACGAATTTTCGAGATATGTAAATTTTCGAAATTTGGAGACATTACATATTGAGTGGCAGTCGCTGCACTTTGCTAAACAAAAGGGTGCAAATGAAAACTATTTAAATATTATATCCCCCAGCGAGAATCAAACCCACGATGCAAAGACGGAATAGAAGTCGTATATACGAATATACGTAATTACAATACAATACAATATACTTTATTGCACTTAAATTTAAACAAATTATTTACAAAACAAGTGAAACAAGTAATTGTATACGTGATGGAGATACTATATTTGTTC
Source organism: Heliconius erato x Heliconius himera (assembly GCA_013421005.1). NCBI lineage: Eukaryota > Metazoa > Arthropoda > Insecta > Lepidoptera > Nymphalidae > Heliconius > Heliconius erato x Heliconius himera. The sequence continues at coordinate 70,753 of JAATLQ010037841.1, read as the reverse complement.
TTTGTTTTGCTTTAAATATCATGATAAATAATGTAAAGTAAATAATATATAGAAACGATCAAATCAAAATTTAAAATATGCAAGCCATAAATTGAGTCTTAAATTCTTAAAAGGGTATAATTTCCTGCATTAGAGTAAAAGCCGCAATCTGTGAAACCGCAGGTGTGACGGCATCACCTCCTATCCTATAACATATACGGAAACCTTTGCATCAGCCATTTCTTGTGAATTATCGAGGTACCCTCTTTAAATATTGATGCTCTACAGTGAAACTACTTTGTATCGATTTAAAAGTTCCTGTTAAATTTTATATGTGAAAGTTATTAAATTGAATAATATTATGATACTGTTAAAATTATAGGTATTATAGTGTTATTGATTGCTTATTGAACAAATTACCTCCCAATAGACGAAGTAAATTATGTAATATTTTCATTTTTCATTCTGGCGTTAAAGCAAAGCGCGGCGTTGAGTTCCGCCACACAACACGCAATGTCTCCAGAATTCAGAGAAAAATTTACAGTAATAATTTAAATAAACATTAAGACCAGTCATGACGCAGCGGCAAGAGGTGTGACCGAAACTGATTGGTTGTGGGTTCTATCCCCACTCGAGGAGATGAAATATTTACTTAAATTTATATTTCCATTTCTTGCTCTGTTGTCGAGGTTAAGTGCGGCGTTGAGTTCTGCCACTCAAGACGCAATGCCTCAAGAATTCGGCAGAAAGTGGGAACGAAGTGTCTTAACACTAGATTCCCTCTGCCTACCCTGCTGTGTGAGGGATACAGCGTGAATCTGTTTAATTTAATTTCGATTAAAAAACATGAAAATGCTCCAATAAACAATGTCAAAGACATCTGCTATTATATATTTTGTAAGTTAGCAGTTTTACTTAATAGAAAAACTTACTTCTAAGTAACAAAACAAAAACAAACGTCAATCCTACTGATAGACTAACAGAATATATCATCTAAAGCCAAATAAATTCATAACTAAGGCAATATATTTAGAATTTAATTTGTACCCAAGGATTTCGGTCCAAAGTTACAGTCAGAAGCTGCAACGGACAGTTGTGTTGAAAGCGGTACATAAATTACGATGTTTGGTAAGTGTCAAGCTGGATTTACGGCACTCCTCATAAAACTATATGGGAGTGGTTGATAGCTCATCTCTCATGCAACATGCGACCTAATTAAACATTTCATTTGAGTGCTGCAAGGCTTTTAATGATTTGGGTTTAAATATTTATAAAAGTAAAAGAATTAGGTTATATAAGATTGAAGAGATGTTATGTAGGATAGGCGGGGGGAACCTGGGAACCTAGTGTTAAGGCACGCCATTCCCATTAAGACACTTCGTTCCCCACCTTTAGTGGACACTCAAGGCTGCCTCTTCAATAGAGGGAAAAAATAAAAATAATTAATATTTTATTCCCCCCACTGGGAATTGAACCCACAGCTGCCATTATAATATACTGTTTTATTATTATTTTATATTTAGAGCTATATAAATACATCGTTCCTTAAATCATAAAGATATTCATTTTCCAGATTTAACTTAGAATTGTGAAATCTATAAAATGGTTCGAAAAAATCTTCTATGGCCAACGGCTCGACCTACGTCCTACAAGAACATTCACGATATTAATAGTTTCTGGGAACGACATGTTGGCCCAATAATATATTAACTATATTAATTACACACAAGAGACAGCTTCATAACTACTATAATATATGTTATTTTATGACAACTAAAATCATCAATTAGCATATAAAATATCAATATCGTCAATCTAATATAAGTTACCAGACTCGAAAAATGGTTGTGGGTTCGATTGCCACTCGAGAAATGAAATATTTTATGTTTTCGCTTTGGCAACGAGGCAAAGAGCGGCGTTGAGTTCCGCCACTCGACGACTCTAGAATTCGGCGTAAAGTGGGGAACGTAAATGTCTCAATGGGAACGGAGTGTTTTGACACAAGGCCCCCAGATTCCCTCTGCCTACCCTGCTATGTCCGAGATACAACATGAAGCTGAAAAAAAAATAAATAAATGACTATACGAATATGTCATCCAAAATTAATCACCACAACAGACAAGGTAAAGCCATCTTACTTAATAAGGCGTACGGTGGACGATTCGTGTGATTTAGGTATAAGAGCACACAAATATAATGAATTCGCTTGCGAAGCGTTACGATCCTTGGATCATTGAATATAGATGAGGGATCAAAGAAAATTACGAGTCCTCGATAAAATTTTGCGCTGCGCGAAGAAATTCCACTTACTTCCTCGTTTGTGTGTGTTTAATACTATTTTTTTATGATGGAAATCTGTAGTTTGAACACTAATAATATATTATTTTATCATTTATTATATAAAATGTATCATGTTATTTTCGTTAAACTATTTAATATAAATGATATTTAATATTAATATTGCGGCGTTAAGTTCTCCCACTCAACATGCAATGCCTCCAGAATTCGTCAGAAAGTGGGGAACGGAGTGTCTTAACACTAGATTCCTTCTGTCTACCCTGCAGTGTGCGGGATACAGCGTGAAGCTGATTTGATTTGATAAATAATATATATTTTTTAACTAAAAGAATTATATCATTTGAATGCATTACTTGAAGTATGTACGTATATACTCTATATTAACATTAGAAAATTCGTAGCATTGTAATGGACATTTAGAATATGCAAAATATGAATTGAAGGTTAAGAAATTATTGATTACTTTTTGCTCATTGATTGTTAGATTATCAATTCTACTAACATTATAAACATGACAGCTGATGGATTATAGAAATAAATAGTTATTCCACTTTCACGAAAAACTACTGAACGAATTTAGATAAAACTAAAAAAAATTGATATAATTTGGCTGTAATATAACGATATGAAACATTAAGCGGACAAAGCCGCGTATTTGTCACTGCTAAGAATATAAAAATAAAAATTAAAAACATTTCACCTAACATATATTATTACAAACATTAATACACAAACAAAACATACAAATATTAAACCTAAAACACGTTATTTATACAATTCATACATAATTTAATTATTTTTAAAGTATCCCGATCCACAAACAAAACTTTCTTTCATCCCTACACAAAGATTCAGCGATACTCCTCGCTCCGTTTACATTCAAGATCGCAAAGTCCACACGCCGTGAATCCACAACAGATTCAAATTTACAAATTAACATATAAATCGAAAGATTTACCCTAAATAAGATCAAAAGAATTTGTCGTAAGCTTGGGGAGGCTGATGACTGTTTATGTCCGTATCGATGTACCGGTGATCTCCAGTTACTCGTTTACATTTTCTAGATTTTGATCGAAAAACTTAATATTATATTAGATATGTCGATGTTGATTATTCATCGACGCTCTTGAAATATAAAATTTGCTGAGCAATTTTAAGTTTGAGGCCAGTCGTGGCGCAATCCGACTGATTGTGGGTTCGATCCCCACTCGAGGAGATGAAATATTTACTTAAATTTATATTTCCATTTCTTCGCTCTGGTGTCGAGGTTAAGCGCGGCGTTGAGTTCTGCCACTCAACACGCAATGCCTCTAGAATTCGGCAGAAAGTGGGGAACGGAGTAACACAAGGTTCCCTCTGCTTACCCTGCTGTGTGCGGGATACAGATTTTTATAAGCATTATTATTGAAAAATATTAGACACTCTGTTGGCATGGCGTGTTGAGTGGCGTCAACGCCGCGCTTTGCCTCGACACCAGAACGAAGAAATGAAAATATAAATGTAAACAAATATTTCATTTCCTCGAGTGGTGATCGAACCCACAACCAGTCGATTTTATAGTCACACTTTGTGCCCCTGCGCGACGACTGGCATTACAATGCTTATAAAGTATATTAAATCAATAAATAAAACATTACATACACTATATACTCTATATTTACACTTCTATGTTTATAAAGTGGCATACACGTTGCTATGACAACACCAAAGCATATCATTATACGCGTGAATTGGTTCTTTAGCTTATTAAATATCAAAAATTGAAAGTGCTTGAAATTGTACGTTCATAATTATATGTCATGTCGTAGAATTAAGGATTTCATGATATTATCCAGAAATTTCTGAATATGACCAACTAAATTTGACCATATGATTAAATACACAACGATATAGTTATAAAAAGTTACATTCATATAAATAAGTAACTAAGTGCTAAATATTGAAAATAAAATTAATCTCTTATAAAAATAAAAAATCCGCTTCACGCTGTACCCCGCATACAGCAGGGTAGGCAGAGGGAACCTAGTGTTAAGACACTCCGTTCCCCACTTTCTGCCGAATTCTGGAGGCACTGCGTGTTGAGTGGCAGAACTCAACGCCGCGCTTAACGTCGACCAGAGCGAAAAAATGGAAATATAAATTTAAGTAAATATTTCATCTCCTCGAGTGGGGATCGCACCCACAACCAGTCGGTTTTACAGTCACACTTTGTGCCCCTGCGCTACGACTGGCCTCTTAGTCTCTTAAAATAACATCAAATTATATAAAATTAATCTACTTTGTTGCGGCCTGTCGCGGCTCAGGGGAACATGTGTGTAACTGTAACCACGACTGTTTGTGGGTTCGATTTCCGACGAAATATTTAATATTTTTATTTCTTCACGTTAGTGTCGAGGCAAAGCGCGACTCTGAGTTCTACCAGTCAACACGCAATGCCTTCAGAATTACGAAAAAAGGGGAACGGAGTGTCTTAACACTAAGTTCCTTCTGCCTATCCTGCTGAGTGCGGGATACAGAGTGAAGCTGATCATTTGATTTTTAATCTACTTTTCTTTATAGTACCATAACAATCTATTCATCGTTAGACAGCCATATTATTATTAATAATAATTTCTTAGACCAAACACTACAATTTATTGTGAAGACCGACCAATTATATAAACAACGGAAACGTGCCACCTAGAAATCATAATGCACGTAAACAAAATCATAAACACCACACTACAATCAAAATTAGGCCCAATACTAATAATATTTAGAGCTTAAAATCCTAAACAACGAAATGGCTATCCAATTACGGAAGTTCTTTTGACTTTGTTGGGTAAACGGCGCTATAATCATTACAGCTAAGTGTTATAACTTGAACAAATATAAGTGGAATATATTCTCTTCGATTGGTTCCGTACTTAACTTTCTGTTCACCGATCGTCAATGTATGATATTGGATTTTATAGTATGGCGCCCAAATTGGTTCAGCTTTTATATGAGCTTAAAGCTTAGGATTAGAAAAACAATCAGGTTTCGCTGTGAAATGAGATTTTATAGTAGTTTGATACCTTATTCTGTACAATATAAAGTTTTACTTTGTAGTAAGTTGTAGTTGGTTGTTGATTGAAATCGGTGGATTTGCGCGTGTAGATTTATAAATTTTCTGTTAACTTTTCATACTTACATAGGTTCCCAATATTTATTTGACCTTTTAATTTGACCTTCATTCCTTTAGTGTTTGTTCTTATTTTTTTCAAGAAATGAGAATTATATCTAGATTTCTTTATTTAAATAAATTAAGCTCAATCTGGGAACTGTTTCCAAGTGCTATAAAATTACGTTGAAACAATTAAAGACGTAATTTTTTTAAAACGCATTCCATGCTTTTCAGGAAGGGACGCTTAGGTTTTTTTTTTAATTTTATAAATTATTATTATTATCTTATCATTTATATTATGTCACAGAGATAACGAATAAAAATGTAAATTTTACAGATATATCAAAATATAATCGACCATATAACTTATAAGTCATAACTTTAAATAAATACCACATATTCAAGTAAGAGCTTTAATATATATTTTTTTCCAACTTGCAACACTGTGCTCAGTACAACAAAATAACAACTTATTTATCTTCCAGAATTATGACTTCGATAAAATCGTATTCTATGTATTTGTGTACATTTTCGTTTACGCAACCTTCTTAGATGCCGCCCATAAATTTTATGCATGCTCATATACTTTCAATCCAATATACATAATATAGCTATATTGGGATCAGTTGAGAGCAGGAGGAAATAAATATATGTATTTTAGCGAAAAAATGGACATTTTTGTGTAATATGTTTTATTCGATTTTTTATTTACGTTTTGAATATATATTTTTTTTGTATATCAAGTAGAGTCAATGATTTTTCATGAAACGAAGCTAAATTAAACATATTGTGTATGAAGAAATACATGTTTTAAGGAGTGGGGTTGCGACAATTTCTCAGCTTTTGTATAAAAGTAAATGTTTTCAATTTCATCGAAATATGAATAATCATAGATCTTAAGATCTAAATCTTAAGATTATCTAATGATTCTTGAGATTTTTAATACACTAAGGTTAGTTTGACCTGTTAGTAAGTAACTATGTATTAAACACTAAGAAATTAAATTTGACCCACGTGTAATAACTATATCATTATGAAACTTGTCAATTATACGTTGCTTAAATAACAATAATATATAGAGATAATCTAATGGTGTAACCCATATATGGGGAGCGAAACGCTGGGCAGTCTATTATATATATAAAACCTCTAAGCGTGTTTTTTTCGATCTAGCTATTGGAGACAATGTAGAGTAAAAAAATATTTTATGCTCGGTACAATCCAACTATTTAAAAAAAATTAAATCAGCTTCACGCTGTATCCCGCACACAGCAGTGTAGGCAGACGGAACCTAATATAAAGACACTTCGTTCTCCACTTTCCGCGGAATTCTGAAGGCATTGCGTGCTGAATGGCTGAACTAAGCGCCTTGTTATGCCTTGACACTAAAGAAAGAAGAAAGAAGAAAATGGAAATATAAATTTTAATTAAATATTTCATCTCCTTGAGTGGGGATCGAACCCACAACCAGTCGATTTTACAGTCACACTTTGTGCCTATGCGCCACAACTAGAGACAAGACGATAAAGATAATTTAATTTTTTTTTTTTTCAAATAGAATTTACAGTATTACAACTAGATTACCATATGATAAGGGTACTACAATAAGTTACGTGTTCACTTTACGCAAACATTATTACACAAATATATTGAATAATATTAATGAAGAAAACCCTAAGTTAGCTCATTGAATAATTCATAGCGTTTCTTATTATAATAGCAAAATAGGCTATCGATACGGAATATATCGGCTTAGGAATACATCTTATTTATCTGTATAAAGGATTTTTTGTTTTGTTAATATTTTTTTTATTATATGACTAGATTAAAAAGTTATAATTTAGAGTAAGTTTTTTTTCAGAATTTTATAGCATTTTATCCTGCAGCTTTACTGTATACTGCATATAGCAGAATAGGCAGATTATTTCCCTCTTTCTGTTTAATTTTCGAACAACTGCGTGTTGAGTGGCAACACTTAACACTGCGGCGGTGGCCATCATACAATTTTCTATACAAAGCTATTTTAAGTATTTTTTTTTGGTTATTTAGACTGATCTTATATTTAATTTTAGTATCTCTAAGGACAAAATACTCGTGTGATGATGTCAGTAAATATAATTAAGCAATTAAAAAATAAAATTTATTACAATTTGGCAAGATTCCACAATTTACAAAATAATGATTTAAGTTGATGACCCATATTCTTTTTACTTCTATCTAACAAATATGGTTCATTTCTTGAAAATTGTCTAAATTAAAAAAGTGTTTATTGCATCTACAATACAAATTAATAGACAAAAATGATTATTACATTAGAGAGGTTGTGAGTTCGATTCCCACTTGGAGGAAACAAAAAAATCTGTTTTTCTGCATTAGCAGACGCAGATGAAAGTGCGACGTTAAGTTCCGCCACATGCTGAAACTGAAATTAAACAGAGAGTAGATACGAAGATCTCATGAATGAAACTAAAAATCACCATTTCTACGTATAAAAAAGTGGAAATAAAGAGAATCCATACCACTAAATTATCCTAGCGGTGATATACGGTTAAAACGGCAGAAATGTGCTGTTATATTTATGATTTATCGACATTGCTTCTTTTATTTGAATGTTTATGACTAGAATTGTAATTTCCAATAAGAATAAAGTGAGAGAGAGAGACGTGAAATATCACAAATGTGATATAAATATAAATTGGCTGCAAAAAATAACTGAACATCTGGTAGAGATACAATATTATATTTATTTAAAACAACTGTCTGTAGTGAACATTTTTTATTGAGGAGGACAGGTTCTTTGATTTACCAAGATATTTTGCGTTTTGTGAGTTAGGCGAAAATATTGTAATATCCTTTTATATACTTATAATAAATCTGTAGAGAGGCCAATTCTGTACATGAAATATATTTTCAAAATAACTATCAGGGGGTGATTAGTAATCGATATTGATACCAAAAATACAATCAGTAAAATTTTTGTCTGTCTGTCTGTCTTTCTGTCTGTCTGTCTGTCTGTCTGTATATTCTTTATAGAAACAAAAACTACTTGACGGATTTTAACGAAACTTGATACAGAACTTGAAACTTGATATTCTTCATACTCCTAGGCAGGTCATAGTATACTTTTCATCACGCTACAGTCAGTAGGAGCAGAGCTGTGAAAGGAAATGTTGGGAAAACGGAAGAAGTTACTTGATTTTTTAAGCTTCCGTCGCGTGTGCAGCCTTAATGGTTAAAGCTACAGCGAAACCATGTATAAGGGCAGGGTAGGCAGAGGGAACCTAGTGTTAAAACACTCCGTTCCCCACTTTCCACTTCTAAATCTAGAGGCATTGCGTGTTTAGTGGCGGAACTCAACGCCGCGCTGTGCCTCGACAACAGAGCAAAGAAAATGGTAATATAAATTTAAATATATATAAGAGTGGGAATCGAACTCATAGTGTGACTTTACAGTCACACTTTGTGCCACTAAACCACGACTGGGCATAATTTTACATACATAAAATATTATAATTTCTTGTACAAGAACATTGTGCGCGACGTATGACATTGTCTGTGGGACTCCTAAAACAAGAGAAACGCCTATAAATATTATTAACGTTAGTATTCTTTCAATGTTGTTTCAGATTACAACCAGTACAGTGCGGCACATCTCAAATGCACTACGATCGATACATTGTAGTCAAACCCGTCAGTCAATTCGTTCTGAGAACTAACTGACTGACTGACTGACTTACAACGCACAAACAGTCGAAATGTGACATATAAATAAATTAGAAAATATAAAAAAGCACTAATAGAGATTTTCTCTTAATTCTTACGAGAACGCAAAAAAACGGGATTTTTCAATCACGTCTTAAAATACATGTAAACAAAATTGCAGACATTTCATTTGAATATAAATATATTAGAAATAAAAAGTTTAAGGATAATATAGGAGGTATATTTATCAATGGACTGGAATTTTATTGCATATCTACACGTAATGCTCTTCCTGTTAGGAATTGACATATATTGGTTCCGCGATGTCTGCTCTATTGAATGGAAAATACTTCATATTTTCATCATATGTTTGCATACAAAAGATGTACCGTCGAACCTGTAAACTAAGTTATTGGTTTTTCCTTTTAAAGTCGGTTAATTAAATCCTAAGCCATTTCTCTTCCTTTTTCTTCTTAATTTTTTCAAAATTATATGTTACAAATTTAAGAAATTGTGTATTTTTTTAAAGAACTAAGATTAGTTTTGTGGTTTATAGGTAAAATGTATAATATTAGAAATAAAAAGTACAGTACAGTACAGTAAAAGTACAGTAAACACACAAAACTAATATTAAAAAAGAAAATTACATTGCTTAATAAATGATAATATAAACAATGTATATGACGTAAATCACTAACGTCAACATTTTTATTAATTTTCTCCTCGAATATTGAATTTTTATTCACATCGTTAGTCTTATTTTTATTAAACTAAAAGTATCCTAACAAAATTATGCCATTATTATAAAATTTATTGTATCGTAAAGGTGAAGTCGTTCATCATGGCTACCAGTTCTCGAGATAAGCGATGAATACCTAAATAATATCCAAAATGAAGTTGCCTCCATATCATAGAATAAAGATGAGAAGATCATGCGATATTGCGCGGATGCTGGCAGGACCTGAGTTTATCTCTGGATAATATGGTATATTTTATATACACGGTTATGGTTTGTATGGGTAAATATGCTACTCATTTCTGATTATTTTACTTGATTGAATTTAACATATTAGTTTTAGTACTTTTTTTGTATTATGGATTAATATGCATTTTTGTTATATATTTATTTATTTTTAGAGGTGGAAATAAAAAACGTCCTCTAACTTATTTTATCTCTTTTAGTATTTATAAGGGTTTCAAGGTAAACAGGACGGTTATGGGTTCAATTCTGTTCACTCGGAGAAATGAATTCCTGAATTCCTTTAATTTTTCTCGCTCTCGTAACGAGATAAGGCATTGAGTTACGCCATATATACAATGTCTCGAAAATTTTGATTAATAAATAGAGGAACGACAAGTCTTAGCACTAGGTTTTTTTTTTTTTTTTTTTTTATGTAAAGCTCTGTGCTTTACGTCTCGTCCCTCTGACGTAATCAGAGACTTTGTGCAGCGTTTGTTTTATTTTATGCTATGTTTGTTAAAATTTTAGGAAGGTGGCGCTAGGCCAAAGATGAAATTCTAAAAGTAAGATTTTTCTGTATTAAACTATACTTTTAAATTCAACTCTATATGACAACAAAATTTTGGTTTATTTTACATTTAAATTTGGTACATTTAAAAAGAAAAGAAACGGAACGACTACTAATAAATTCAACTAAAAACGACCAGACAACAAGAGGTTTGGCAGGAAGGCAGAAGAAAATTTTTCGGACGGACGGAAGGAAGGACACACTGTTCTCAGCTCCTGAGTCGGTGTTTGCCAAAGTTTCCTTATTGCTGGCTCCCTCTGCGTCCGAGGAAGCTATTACTTCGCGTTTCTTTATGAAGCTTGAATGTAATATCTCTTTCGATCGCAGAAGGAGTCTGCGATGGGTCTTTTGAGCACTTGGTGTGAGCACGAGTCTTTTCGTGGCTAGGCTTATCCTCGTCACCAGGACATTGCAGCGTGTAAGTGGCGGATCCAAAGAATTTTGTGCTCCGTCACTTGACATTCCGATAATAATAACGTAGGTAGGTAGTAGTAGTAGTAAGGTAGGTAGATGTAGGTAGAGGGAGCCTAGTGTCTCCTCCATTCATTACATTCACCCAATGGAATTGGAGAAATTTGAAATTAACGCCGCACTCTGTCTTGTTACTAATAGGGAAATAAAAATAATAATACGTATATTGAAATGTCTAAGAGAATAAACATGTACTTTTACGTATAAAAGGCATCAATAAAAGTGAAAGAGGGAATAAGTGAAACAGTAAGTGGAATTTTGTTATAACCAAAATATTGCAATGAAAAAAAAGTCTTTTTTTATTTAAATTTCAGAACCAGCTTTAAATAATGATAATTTAAATAATGAGACAATATACATTCAAGAAATATAATAGAAACAAAAAACAAACATTTTACCATTTTTAAAAATACATACAGTATTTTACATTCCAATCGCTAAAACCATCAAATCACTTTAAAAAATGGCTTTCGTAAAAGCGTAGTGGACTAAAAAACTTAAACAAAAGCCAGTCGTGTGATGTAAATAGAATCGCGTGACAATTTTTAATTAAACTTGTGTGGCGTTGCCATTCGTCAACGTTATAGTTAACGATCTACTTATACTTATTATGAGGCCAGTTGTGGCGCAGGTGCAGTGTGTGACTGTAGTTGTGAATGGTTGTAGGTTCGATTCCACTTGAGGAAATTGAAATATTTATTTAAATTTATGTTTTCATTCCTTCACACTGGTGTTGAGGCAAAGCGCAGCGTTGAGTTCCGACACTCAACACGTAATTCCTCCAGAATTTAGCTGAAAATGGGAAACGGAGTGTCTTAACATTAGGTTTCCACTGCCTACCCTACGCATACCTATAGCATGCGGGATACAACGTAAAGCTGTCTTTCAACTCAACGTGGTGAGGTGAGGTAGATAAAATAAAGAAATAAATTAGCTTTCGTTTACTGTCGAATTATTGAGGAATTTCGTGTTGAGTGGCGGAACTCAATACTGCGCTTTTGCCAAAGGAAAAAAAAAATATTTTAATAACTAATAATTTACTTCACGGAGTGGGAATCAAACGTACAAGCGTCGTGTAATAGTCACACGCTTGTGCCCTGCGCCACAACTTCCTCCAAGTTGTGTGACACAAAATATATTTCAATTTTTAATCATTGTACTCCTTTTGTTAAATAAAAAATATCTAATTTATAAACTTGTTTTGAGTGTGTTGTAAAGAATATTATATAAACTAGTTAAGGCAGTCGTAGCGCGGCGGCACACAACTTCTGACTTAGCGCGACGGTTGTGAGTTCAATCCTAATCAAAATAAAAATCATTACAAACTTACGTCCGCAAATTTAGCTTCAAATCTTACTTCCCGTTGACATACAATCCAGGACTTTTTAATTAGTGTTTTGGTTTGTATTACATTAAAAAAGGCCCCCAATAACATTTTCTCTCAAATATCTTTCAAATACAGACACCGATACATTACGATTTCTTTATATATTATTATTTCTTTTTTCTTTTTGCCCAATTCTTTGACGAGAGAAAGTCATTAAAGTCATTTCTTAACATTAATACCAGCTTTACACCATATTCTTTCTTTGTTTTCCTTGTATATTTTTATTATTAAGTTGGTGTAATAAAGTATTAAATAAATAAATAATATTACTTATGCATATTCTCATAGAATGTACAAAGCATATATATATATAGTATAGATATAATACGTGAGACATTACAGTCACGTTGTCTCGAGCCACGTCCGGTATTTGTCGGATGCGGCGGTGCACAAACACTGGCGCCCTGAGAACTACGCATCGTTGCATATTGATAGAATCCTTTAATTGACGACCTTGTGGTGTAGTGGTAGATTTGTTTGACGATAGTTTTTAGTTCAATTATTTATTGGGAATAAATGCAGTTGTGGCGCAGTGGAATAAGCGTGTGATTGTAAACGCTAAAGTTGTGTGTTCGATTCTCAGTCGGGGAAATTAATTATTATTTATTATTTTTTTTTTATTTCTTCGCATTGGTAACAAGGCAAATGCCTTAAAAATTCGGCAGAAAGGAGGGAACGCAGTCTGTGTCTTAAGATAAGGATTCCTCTGTCTACTCATATCTGTATGCGGTATACAGCGTGAAGCTGAATAAAAATTTTCATGAGGCTATTGTCGCACAGTGGACTGTAAATGCGATGATTATGGTTTCAAATTCCATAGAAGGAAATAATTGATTTTGATTTCTCTGCTGCAAGTGCGCCTTTTAGTTATGCCGCTCAAAGCTCTCTGCCAAGGGCGGGAAAGTTGTAAATCTAAAGACATGTTGATCACGAAGAGGTAAGGTATTTTAAGATATTTTAGAATATAACTATTCTTTTAAGAAATGTTAATTTTCATATCTGATATTAATCATGCATTAAGTTTCATGGACTCCGTTAGCAACTTAATAAATTGGTAATTTCATAGAAATAATATAAGGTAAAACGAAAACAGTATATAAAATTTATAGATATACTAGAAAATATATATAAAAATATTTCTCTTTTAAAAATAGTAAATATAAATTTATTCGTATAATATGATTTTATTGTAGTATAAACAAGGCGTGGTACCATAGTCACGTTGATCTATCGGAGCACGTTTGAGGCTTGCACACGTGACCATTGCTTTATTTCATAAATAACAGCATTCATTGTTTGTATTATTCAATATACAAATGATGAATATGCTCTGTATTAATTCTGTTTGTTCCGGCTAATCTTTGGAACTGCTGAGCCGATTTTATGTGACTTTCAGTGGAAATTGTGCATGAGTACCTACCACCTAGATAAATATAAATAATCAAACATTTTTTTTGTAAACATAACTAAAACAATAATCAAAAGGTTCAAATTGCAATTTATTTTGTGTATAGATAACCATATTAAAATTACCAAACAATTTTCCATAAATTGAATATTTCGTAAGTTCAGGCAGGCGAAGTCGCGGAGTAGATAAAAAAGTGAAATATGTCAATGTATGTGAAAACTTTATTTAAAACTTTTGTGAGTGCGATATTAAATAACTTTTTACAATATTTCATGTTTAGTTCTTCTATAAAAAATATATAGGTATACGTATAAATTGTCTAGGCATTGCGTGTTGAGTGGCTGATCTCAACGCCGCGCTTTACCTCGACACCAGAGCTACGAAATGATAATATTAAATACTGGTTAAATAGGGGGAATTGAACCCACAACCCTTCACGTTTACAGATACATGCCTACCACGACTAATCACTCGTAACAGTTATAAAATTACTTTTTTATAATTTTTAATTAATATACTTTGTGGAAAGTTTGTATGTCATGAATGTTTCAGTGTAGTACTATTTCATTAGATCCATAAAGTTATGAAACTATGTTGGAGACAGCTAATATTATTGGAGTTTATTGGACTAAGAAGTTTTTAAAAACTTCGCCGTATGAGGACTTCAGCTGCGGACGTGCTATTTAAAACTGTTCAAATTAAGTTTATAATTTTCTATATAAAATAATTTATCACGTAACTCTACTAAGTTTCGAAATAATAAGTTACGTTATGTAAAATAATTACAGACCGGTCGTGGCGCAGAGGCATAAAGTGTGACTGTAAATGCGACTGGTTGTGGGTTCGATCCCCACTCGAGAAAATGAAATATTTATTTAAATTAATATTTTCCATTTCTTCGCTCTAGTGTCGAGGCAAAGCGAGGCGTCTAGATCCGCCATTCAGCACGCAATTCCTGCAGAATTTGGCGGAAAGTGGGGAACAAAATGTCTTAATACTAGATTCCCTCTGCCTACCCTGCTGTGTGCGGGATACAGCGTGAAACTGATACTTTTTTTAAATGCTGTTGTCGTGCAATAGGGTACGCGAAAATTCAAACTCATCTAGGTAATATATTTATAAATTCTGACATTGAGTATCTTAGTACTTAGAACCCAGTATGTCAGATGTCTACCTACAAATGTCTAAAATAAAGTTGTTTATAAAAATTTGTTATATGGGTTCCAGTCATCTATTATGAAAACGTAAAAAAACAAAACAACAGAAAATAAACTATGTACTAGTTTCACTATTGGACTTAGAAAGTATACAGATTATTTGTTTTGCTGTTCTCACTCTTCAAACACATACACTATATTTATTTCATTTACTTGAATTTGAAATTTCAAACATTGCATTCTTTCAAATATAAAGTTTGAAAAATTGTAAAAAATCCATTTAAAGATTATTTAAAAAATCTTGCACTTTAAAACGTGGAAAAGAAAGTAGTACTCAGTAGTAATTAAATGCAGAGCTTAGCATAAAGTACGGCAATTGCTCAGTGTCGCTGGCGTAGGGCGACTAAAATGATTTTACTCTTACATTTAAAATATTTTAGGTCTTAACAAAATTTAAAGCGCACTCAGCTTTGATGTACTGCGAGAGTATTTTTACATTTTTAAAGGTATATAAAAAACATTATAAACAACATAGAGGCCGGTCGTGGCGCAGCGGCACGAGGTGTGACTGCAAAACCGACTGGTTGTGGGTTCGATCCCCACTCGAGGAGATGAAATATTTACTTAAATTTATATTTCCATTTCTTCGCTCTGGTGTCGAGGTTAAGCGCGGCGTTGAGTTCTGCCACTCAACACGCAATGCCTCCAGAATTCGGCAGAAAGTGGGGAACGGAGTGTCTTAACACTAGGTTCCCTCTGCCTACCCTG
>JAATLQ010037841.1:41112-54809 GCA_013421005.1 Heliconius erato x Heliconius himera | reverse complement strand
ATAAAAAACATTAAAGTTTTTTTGGAAGGTTCTTTATAGAAAATGGTACATGGCGACGTGGTACGGCGTCTGACTGTAATTGTGGTGAATTCGATCCCGACTCGCTGGCATATTACTTACTTATGTTTAAATTGTTGGCAGTCGTGGCGCAGCGGCACAAAGTGTGACTGTTAAACCGATAGTAGGTTCGATCCCCACTCGAGGAGATGAAATATTTACTTAAATTTATATTTCCATTTCTTCGCTCTGGTGTCGAGGTAAAGCGCGGCGTTGAGTTCTGCCACTCAACACGCAATGCCTCCAGAATTCGGCAGAAAATGGGGAACGGAGCGTCTTAACACTAGGTTCCCTCTGCCTACCCTGTTGTGTGCGGGATACAGTGTGAAGCTGATTATTGTTTCTATTTCCCCAGACTTGGGTCTCGAATGATGGAGTGCCTTAACATTAGGCTTCTGCTTACGTCCACTTGCTATGTGAACAACCTTAAAAGGCTGCTTTTTTAACACATTACTGAAATGAAACAAAATATTTATTCTATAATATTTTCATCCAATAAGTTTTCCACAAAAAATCTATTTTAAACATTCCAATTAAGAAAGCTAAGACGTACTAAAAACTTAAGCTAGTTATCTTTTAACTAAATAGATCTCATTCAGGACAAATGAGAAATGAGGTGTCCTAATAGTCAGGAGCAAGTTTTTCATTAACATTCTATTCATATTCAAATCGGCTTCGACAGCCTTTATCGTAGGGAGGAGCACGCCCACCGGCTCGAGGCCGCAGGGTTACGTGAAAGTACTGGAACTGTTGATTGCTTATTATATTAATACTGCTCGTAAATGTAGGTATGTGTCAGTTGTGGCGCATTGGCAACGTTTGACGCAACAGGTTGTTGGTTCAATTCCCTCTCCCTAAATTAAATATTTAATATTTTGCCTTATAACTATTATTTATAAACGAGTACTTAAAAACTTTTAATAGCGTCATATTTTATATGAAATAATATTAATAAAATATGTTTGACCGTCCGTGCTTGTTCGTATTGTAATTGGTTAATCAAATAAAACATTACTTCCAGTAGATATTGGTGGTATTCGAAAGCTATAAAACATTTATGATTCAAGTTTATTCGAGCGGTATTCGTCGATTTTCAATGTAAGCCACAGTTCTGTTTGTACTAGCATGGCATCTTTTAATTACACATCTGGATTAAATGCGTGTGAGAGTTGAAATAATTTTAATTCAAAAAATCAAATTGGACGTTTAAATAAGTTCTCTAATAGATTCAGAAATTGAATTGTTAGATTTTTACACTATTCAAAATTAAAATAAGTTAATTTATGCCATCCTACACGCAATGTCTCAAAAATTGGGCTCAATTTAAGGGATATCGAGTGTCTTAACACTAGTTTCTCTCCGCCTACTCTATTAAGGGCTATAAAAAATAAAATAGAAAAGGATATATTTAGACTCGCGGAAGCATGTAAAAGCATTACTCAAAGAACATAAATCAATGACACCGTCGAACTCGGAACAAGGGTAGAAATGGGAGGCATTCGTTAAAACTAATGCTTCATTCATGTATTATTTAAGGGTTGCCCCTTTTAAATATTTAGCAAAGAAAAATAGAATAATGTTATTATTATAAGCATATTAATATTTTATATATATCCTCCTTTTTTTAGCTTCGCGTTGTATTCCACATTGCACATTGCAAGGTAGGGAAATAGAACCTGAGAACCTAGTATTATGACACTGTTTTAATTTAGACATTTCCGTTCCCCATTTTTCGGAATACTCGAAGCAGTATGTTGAGGGGAGGAACTCAACGCAGCGCTTTGCCCAGTTGCCAGAGTGACAAAATGAAAATATTAAATATTTTATTTCCCCCGGATTCGAACCCATAACCGTCGCGTTTACAGTCACACGCCTGTGCACCTGCATCTTTTTATATATATCTATGTGATATTTTATTACATTTTCTATATACTTATGTTGGGAATTGATTTATCAAACATATCAAACTCTTCCGTTAGTGAGTGAGCGAATGTCTTTCGGTCACTCGCTAACGGCACAGCCGAAACTACTACCAGCAGAAATTTCATATTTGGTATGAAGGCAAGAATTGGGAAGTATGGGGGAACACTATAACTTCTTGTAATTCCTAAAGTAACCTGAGAACTCTGAATTTTGTGTTCTATAGTCCGTTGAAACTGAAGTGACAGGCTAACAACTCGTGAAATACAAAAGTTTTCAATTGTTATAAACTGTCAGTAAATATAACGCTCTATATTGAATTGAAGCTATTGTGGAGCAGGGTCACCGTAAGCGATGATTGTGGGTTCAATCCCGAGTCGAGGGAATTAATTATTATTTATTAATATTTTAATTTCTTCGCTTCGGCATTATCGACAAAAATTGGCGTTGAGTAATGTAATACCACTATGCACACACACTATCCACATCACGTAAAGCCTTAAAAATTCGGCAGAAAGTAAGGAACGGCCGAACGGAGTGTTTTAACACTATGTTTCCTGTGCCCACCCTGCTGTGTGCGGGATACAGCGTGAAGCTGATTTGGTTTTCTTAAATTTTGTTCTAAAAAGCATTGTAGTTGTAAAATTTATTAGCAATATTGGCAATTTAAAAATCCTTTAAATTAAGATGGAAAAATAGAGTTTTTCAATTAAGACCAATAGAGTTAGTTCTGTTCGCTTTTTTAATTTCGTATCAATTCTTTGTTTGCGAAATCTTAGGAAGTAATATCGGGAAATAAAAGCGAAGCTATCTCCACCCAATTATATGACCCTGCTTTGACAGCCAGTGGAAAAGTATCGCGATCTATTCCGTGTTGTTCACTCGACTGACTCACTAGCGGAAATTGACATTGTTTTACTTTTAGTTCATACTTTTCTAATATATTTCTCCTCTATCTCCTTTTCATCTAAATTTCTACAATTTATGTAAGCTTTTGAAATAATACTATTTTTATAATTTAATAATATTAAAACAATGGTTAAAGGTTAGAGATAAGATAAAGATTTTCTTTTCGTGTAATATTTACTTTTAAGAATGATTTTTGTAGAAGCGTTTTCGTTAGAGCTGCCTTCGAAAACAGTAATAGGTAATGAAATTTTTGTTTAAATAGCTAATTGAGACAGTAGTGGCGCAGTTCTCAATGCAAATATGGATGATTATGGGTTCAGTACCCGTTCGGGGCGATAAATTAGAGTTAGAGTCTCTCCTTTCTTTTTCTCTAGTTTTTTATTCCCACTCTCAATATGAGAAATACACATTAAAATAAAGTAAAAGTAAAATTATCTAAAATTTAATCAGTACAATTTAACGAAACGTACAATCAGAAGATGTTTTATAATTTGAATAATGTACAAACATTTTTTAAACATTTTTAAAGTGTTATTCCACACTAAGAAGAAAGAAAAATACGTTCTGAGAACGTATGGCTCAGTGGTCAGAGCGCCTGGTCGGTTTGCAGGAGGCGCGGGTTCGAGTCCCGCTACGTTCAAATTTTTATACGTTTTCTAAATAAGTAATGTACAAACAATTTTTATTACTGCTGAATCTATAATTTTTCTATGGCCATTTTCATTTATTTAATTAAAATACTATACTCATATATTGTAAATAGTTAACTAATTGAAAACGGTAAATGAACGTTTGTATTTTATTAGTAAATAAATGTTTTGTTAGCATATTGTATTAATAACGTTGTTGTTTGGATGCATTTAATTAAACGAAAATAGAGGAAATCATAGTATAGTGAGTGATATCCATTTAAGGAATGGATTAAAAATTAAATCAGCTTCACGATGTATCCTGCACACAGCAGGGTAGGCAGAGGGAACCTAGTGTTAAGACACTTCGTCCCCCACTTTCTGCCGAATTCTAGAGGCATTGCGCCACGCTTAGCGTCGATACGCGAGCGAAGAAATGGGAATATAAATTTAAGTAAATATTTCATCTCCTCGAGTGGGGATCGAACCCACAACCAGCCGGTTTTACAGTCACATTTCGTGCCGCTGCTCCACGACTAGCCTTAAAAGAATAGATTATATTGATTTTTTTCCATTTCTCCGCTTTAACAGACATAACACGTCGTAGAGACCTGCCACTTACAATGGTTCGAAAATTGAGCGGAGAGTTAAGAACGAAGTATCCTAAACCTTCCTTTACCTACCCTGCTATGTAAAAAAAGCGTAAATCTGCTTTATTTAAACAAAAATGTTTGAAAAACATAAAATATTAATGTTTGCCAAGTTTGGCTAGTGTAGGATGTGAAGATAGTTGCCAACTACTTTCCTTAGAAATCGTTTTGCAACTGCTGACTCGCTTCCTCAACTGCAATTATTTTATGACACTGTTGAATTATTTATACGCTTTATCTTGAGATATGAAGAAACTTATTTTTTATTCATTTTATTTCTTAAAATTGTAAAGACAAACTTAAATTTTTTATGTGAATCTGGAAAATTAAAATTATTTTTGAGAAGTTATGAAAGAGACAAAAAAAGAATTTATGAAATTTATGAGTTTATACAAATATGTTATTGTGAGTTTGATTTCAAATCGGCGGAATGAAATAATTAATATTTTCATTTCTTCGTTTTGGTAACAAGGCAAAATACGGCGTACAGCTCCGCCACTCAACACACAATACCTCGAGAAATCGCCGGGAAGTGGTGGTTCCTTTTGCCTACCCTGATACGGTATAGCTCAATGTGACAGGTTGTGGGTTCGATTCGCACTGGAGGAAATGAAATATGTAATATTTTAATTACTTCGCTCTGGTGTCGAGTCAAAGCGTTGAGTTATCTACATAATAATATTAGTTTTTATCTAATTAGCCATTTTAGTCAAAAATCAACTCTGTTATCGCTTATTTGGGTATTTTTTTTAATTTTTTACACTAACACTAAACATACCATATACCTAAAAAAAAGTATTAAATAGCAAAGCAAAAAAAATGAGGAAGCATTTTTATAAGTACCTACATATATATTAAAAATCAATTATCGTATAATTGCTACAATTCCTTATAAGATGTCAACAAGAAAGAACATATCCGTGGATTGTGCTTTAACAAAAGAATTCACCGAACGAAGCAATCCGCTTCGTCGCGGCGTGATTGATGCGATACTGAGGTCTTACTCTCCTTACAAAGGCGGTGACGTCGATGTGACGTGCACAAGAAAAACAAGGTTTATTTTGGACTTGTGAGGAAATGCTATTTTTGGTATATAACCATATATGGAAAGGAATATTTCTTAAGTTTAATTTATGTATCTTTTCCTTTGGCCTTTTGGTTTGCATTGGGGAGTCGGTTAGTTCTTGGACGCTGTCGCGACTACAAATAATCTAGCGTCATAACGATTCTTATATTTTCAAATCATAACGATTCTTATATTTATCATTCAATTACTATTTTTTGTGTTTTTTGTAAAAAAATTGATGAGAAAGAAATACATTGTATTTTTTTTATTTAAAAAAACTGTTGGAAGTTGAACTGGTGCAACAGAGCTTTAATTAAATTAGAATTCAATATATTCTTTGTTTTTTCTAACCACCCATAAACAGTTTAATCCGCTTATTAACTTATTGTTATATTAAAGCTCTCCGTTTCTCTGATGTATACGTTATATTACTGTAAAGTTTTATTTAAATCCTTTCAGTATTTTTTACATGAAAGAAGAACAAAGATGCATTCTCATAAACATTTATATTTAGAAAATAAGTAGTAAGGTACTTTTCAATGGTCGAATAAAGCTGTCACCGCCTCCTCGTAAGGCAGTTCTACTGAGAAGAGCCGACCAGAAATTCCACAGTTGCTCCTTACTTGTTTTTATAATTATGTGCTAACATCAACAGTGTTCGGTAAAGAGTGGGGAGCAGAGTGTCTTAAAACTAGGTCACCTCTGTCTACCTACTCCATGTATCCCACACACAGCGTGAAGCTGAAACATACATTTTACGATTCTGCTAAACATATATAACATCAACTTCATAATGACCATCAGGGAGTTTGTGTGCAATTTTTTTTAATAACTTAAAGAGTTAAAAATGACAGTCTCATTTTATTTCTGTTTATTACAGCTTGTGTTTATTACTCTGTCGTGTGCGAGATACAGCAGTATCCCGCACACGACAGAGTACGCAGAGGGAACCTAGAATTAAGACACACCAAACCCCACACTTGTTTTCAAAATTTTTGGCTTGTGATTTGATTTGTATTACCTATTACAGCAGAGCTAACCAATTTCTTATCCAATTTAGATATAAGTCATGAATGAAATTTTCTTTTGATACAGGAACGACGTTATACAAATTCTATTTGGCGCTCACAAAAGTTTGCCTATAGTGATGTTATTAGAATCTGCCGTTGGATGCATGGCATCCAGTGCGCCAAACGATTTATGGAAGTGATATTGAAGCTTTATTTAAAAATAATATTAAAGTAAAATGTTGCATCACTGCATTTTGCAAATCTAAAATATAACTAGTAAAATGATGTTTGTGGTTTTTTCAGATTTTACACGCTACAACTCAAAAACAAAATGATTTTGATACACAACGGTTCCTAATAAACATCTCCTGGTGTTTATAGATTCAGAATTAAACAATTGATTATATTAAATGTTGCCACAACTGGCCCCAATGAATGAAGCCAGTCGTGGCGCAGGGTCACAAAGTGTGACTGTAAAATCGACTGGTTGTGGGTTCGATCCCCACTCGAGGAGATGAAATATTTATTTACATTTATATTTTCATTTCTTCGCTCTGGTGTCGAGGTCAAAGCACGGTGTTGAGCTCCGTCACTCAACACGCAATGCCTTCAGAACTCGGTGGAAAGTGCGGAATACAGTGTCTTAACACTAGGTTTCCTCTACCTACCCTGCTGTGTGCGGGATACAGCGTGGTGCTGATTTATTTTTTATTTGATTTGATTCTATTAAAAAAAACTGTCAAATAAAATAGATAAAGACATGGAAGGATTTTTGTAACGCAGTTACTACAAAAAGTGTTTAAGAGAAATAAAAATAAGTAATATTAAAACACTACATATTCATACAAGATGCAAATACAATACAGAAACATCTTCAAACAAAAGTAAACTAACGAAATCACTATAATATAAATACTAGTACGTAGCACCGCATCGTAGCTCCTCCGTAGTAAACTATCGAGTTAATTCACCGAGAAGAGAAAGCCACGTTGCAACAACATGGAATAGGCAGGAATATTTTCAAGCTATCGTTGGCTGTCAAAGCAGAGCCAGATAATTGGGTGGAGATAGCGTCTGCTTTTATTTTGCTATTTCATTTTCCAGATATTTGTTGCGGAGATGCGGTCGACGGTATTGATAAACGACCGCTCGGCGTGCGCGTCGCATACGAATATGACCGCGTTTTACGTATTGTTCTAGTACCTACGTGTGATTTATTGGTTCTGGTATTTGTTTTACCTATCTTGGACGCAGCCATATATCGTGAGTTATCTTTAATCTGAACGTCTACCTGGAATAGGTTTTTAGTGCCAAATCTGAAGAATATTTGGTCTACAGTTATGTTAAACAAAATTGAGCTTACGTCTTTCAACGTCTGTCATTGTGAGAAGTTGAATAATAATGAAAAGTATTCTTACAGTGATATTATGAAATACTTACTACATTATTTATTTATTAAATTATATTAAAGCGTTTAACGATTTGAAATAAATATGTACTAATAGAATAAAACACTGGTCAGACTACAGACATTCGTTCCGTATCATTTTTCTCTACTATTATTATATTATTTTCATACTTTAAAAAAATATATATCACTTCTAAAACTAAGCCTAAGTGATCCCTAAACAATATTTTTTATTATATATTAAAAAATGTATGATAATGTTACATTACATTATAATATTTTTCGTAACTGTTACCATATTTAATACTTTTTTTTATACTTTGCTTGTATTTAAATTAAACATTATTGAAAAAAAAAATCAAACAATAATAAATATAATATGAATGTGATTTTCAGCGTGACACAACATTAAAAATTATGAGTAGTGGATATATGTATCGGAAAGCTAATAAATAGAGAATATAAAGGAATTAGGTTTTATCCTAGGTGAAAGGTGTTTTTTACTGGATCTTTTATTTACATAAATAAATAAATAAATAAATCAGCTTCACAGTGCACCCCGCACACAACGGGGTAGACAGCGGGAACATAGTGTTAAGACACTCTGTTCTCCACTTTCCGAAACGTCGACGCATTACATGTTGAGTGGTGGAACTCCACACCGCGTTTTGCCTTGACATCAGATCGAAGAAATGGAAATATAAATTTAAATAAATATTTCATTTCCCCGAGTGAGGATCGAACTCACTAATCCCGTTTACAGTCACACTTTAATCCACTGCGCCACCACTGCATGCATTCTATAATTGTGTACAGTTACCCCTTTTTACCGGTCAATTTCCTTCGTGTGTTTTCCATACAACCTGATATTGGCAAAGTAAATGGTGCTCGACTGGCGCGCTCGAAACACCATAAATGAAAAACTGAACTGAAGGAATAAGACAAATTGTGTTTAAATACTAATTCGTAAAATAAATTCTAATCGTTGAAGTTGATATTTTTCTCAATACACATGTATATTTTAATACATTTTAACATACATAATTTAATATTTTTCTACTTTAATTACCTAAAATTTGCTTGCTGGTAATATATAGGTACTTCTTACCTATTTTCGACTTAATTACTTAATTACTTACTACTTTCACCAATTTAGAATACTAAAATTTTGATGAATATTTTAATATAACACACCTGTCCCATTTAGGCCCGTCTCGGCTATATAAATTAATAATAGCTACTATTAATTGATCCGTTTCCTCACGTACGTACATATATGAGGAAACGGATCGTATTTCTATATGTATTTCTTTTAAAATACTTTGCTTTATAATAAGCCTTTTCAAAAATAATAAACGTAACTAACAAAAAATTTAATTTTAAAAAGTGGCCAAGTTTTTTCCATGTGAGTATTTTCATATCTAAATGACTGCAAATATTTATATAAAAAGTCGAGGCCAGAGGCGAGGAGAACGAGGCCAGTCGTGGCGCAGCGGCCCGAGGTGTGACTGTAAAACCGACTGGTCGTGGGTTCGATTCCCACTCGAGGAGATGAAATATTTACTTAAATTTATATTTCCATTTCTTCGCTCTGGTGTCGAGGCTAAGCGCGGCGTTCAGTTCTGCCACTCAACACGCAATGCCTCCAGAATTCAGCAGAAAGTGGGGAACGGAGTGTTTTAACACTAGGTTCCCTCTGCCTACCCTGCTGTGTGCGGGATACAGCGTGGAGCTTATTTGATTTTTATTTCTATAAAAAGTTATAGTGAATTGATTTGACAAATTTTATTTAAGACATTTAAACATATAAAAAATTTTAAAGTTCAGTTTACTTTCTAACTACAAACTCGATACGTTTTAGACGAAACAAATGGAAAGTAAGCTGTCTAGGTAGAAGTAAGTTTTTCATTAGCATTCCATTCATATTCAAATCAGCCTTGACAGACTCTATCACGAGCTCTACGATTCAAATCACGCTTCTTATGCTATATGCAAATGTTGGAAGATAAACAAAATAACTTTTTTATGTTTATTAACATTTGTATAGTGGTTTAAATAATCTTTGAATTCAGCAGGTTCAGAACCGTGGTAATATGCGGGCAAGTGTTGAGTGGTGGAACTCAACGCCTCAATTCCTCTTACAGCGATTGACTCGTTTTACTATTTTCATAGAAGTATATAGACACTTACCTATTGTGTATCACATTAGATGTTTAAATGAACCGAAAACCAATCGCGTTTATATTATCATACAAAAACCCTTCTTTATGTCATATAAATACCCTAGAACTTTTTAGTTTCAACCTGCATCATAAAGCAGAGTAGGCGGTGAGAACCTAGTGTTAAGACACTCCACTCTCAATTTACCACCGAATTATTATATAAATATTTGATTGTTTAAAATCTTTGAAATATTTAGTTTTGTAATACTTAGCGTTTTCAAATTAATTATACATATTTTAATAGAATAGTAAATTTATTCTTTTAGTAAGTATAAAAAATACTAGTTTAGAAAGTGCTACGTTAACTTATTTCCGGGGCAACAGTTTTACTAATTCTGAATTTTCCCTGTGATCCCAATTACAGCGAGCACAAATTTAGCCAACGTGCAAGTTGCGTCAAAACGAGATAACTGATGTATACATCTGCTTACGTATGTTTCTCTTAAGTGGTCCTTTTTAGAGAATTTTCACTTTAATTGCTTATGCCTTAACTTATTGGTTGTTTTTGAATTTATATTCTAACAATTTTTTATGAAAGACGTAAATTCAAAAAGGATAAAAGATATTAGCTAGTCAAGATTTTTTATATTTATGCAAAAAATATATTTTCTAATAAGGACAAATGGATAAAAAATATATCAGTAACTTGTGTTATATTACGTAATACATTAAAAAACGAGCTAAGTGAGAGTCGGACTCATGCACAAAATGTTCCGTAGCATTATCTGTAAAAAACCGGACAAGTGTGAGTCAAGTTCGCCCACCGAGGGTTAAATACAAAAATTTGAGGACTCGAGCTTTTTCTGAAATTCAGGCTTAGTGGATTATTTTTTAGGATTTAACCATAAATGTATAGTTAGTTGAACCAAAAGTACCCAATTAATTTTTATTCCCTTTATAGTATTGAAATACTCGTTTTTGCGATATAAACGGCCGTATCTTTTTTTTATTTTTTAAGTAAATATAGAAGTATATATTTTTTTCAGGCAATCATGGGGCTGTAGATCAGAGTATATACTTTTAATTTTAATTTGATATCTCCAAATGATCCGGCGAAGGATCGTGACATACGGAAAGACAGACAGACAGGCGGACAACAAAGTTATCTTTTTTCCTTAAAAGTCACGGAACCCTAAAAATGGCAAAAAAATCACTTTAAATATTTATATTATTCTGATTTTTAATTATTTAGTAATTGTTGTTAGAGCGAAACAGAAATACATCATCTGGGAAAATTTCAAGTCTATCACGGTTCATGTAACTAATGAGCCTTATTAGTTAGAAAGCCTGGTGACAGACGGACAGACAGACAGTGGAGCCTTAGTAATAGCGTCCCATTTTACTCTTTAGGAACTCTAATATGATAACACTCCATAGATGTGACTTCAATCTGATTGTCGCACAAATATAATGTTAAGTTATCAATTGACTTACAAAGATTCGTCCTAACACATAGGTTAGGTGCTTTTTCGTTAAGAGCTTTCACAATTTAAGCTGCGCCACCTGTGCCATAAAAGGTACGATCTAATCCGATAATGTAGGTTTACAATAACAGTCCAAACTTTATTCATTAATAAAATCAAAGTTTAATGTAGATATTTGAAATCTAAAAAGCTTTTCATTGATGAAAGTATACAATATTCATGTGAAATATTAATATGTTAATTAATAAATAACCAATTTAAAAATGTAAATAATGAATGAGTAAATTTTATTTGGGTAAACATAATTAATGGTTATAGTATAATTGAAATATATGTAAATGCATTTAAAAATGCTTAATTCTCTTTTTTTTTGTTTTTGATTTAGAAGCACTGCGAAGAAACAGTGTCTGGTTTTGGGCACTACGGGCTTAGCGCTTGGCGGGAAGAACTTTTTTCATTTCATTGTTTTGGTAGTAGTGATATATATTTTTAGATTCACGCTGTATCTCGCACATAGCAAGAACAAGATAATGTTAAGACATTCTGTTCCTATTAAGACATTTCCATTTCCCGCGTTCCACCTAATTTCCAAGACATTGTATATTAAATGGTGGAATTTAATTATTCACAATATTTCTTTAATTATAAATATTAATAACTTATATTTATATTAATTTTTATGTAAAGTTAAAGTCAAGATCGGAATGTTTTAACACTAGATATTATTGTACTTATATTGTTTTTTTATTTTTTATTAATTTCACTTTTTATCCCCCAAATACGTTCGTTTCCCACATTCCAACGATTTTTTGAGACACTTCGTGATGTGTGGTGAAATTTAAAAAATACTAATACAAGTTTAGCTTCAATAATAATAAATTTTCCATTTAAAATAAACACCGAAAAACTAATCAAACTGTTTGTACAACACACAAAAACAATCTCACAAATCCAATTAAGTCATCCGATGCAGAAAAAGGTCGGTACAAAATATCTTTCACGTGACATTCTCTATTGTTCCTTGGAAAAAGTGTTAGAGTAATGGAATTAGATGGCGAGGGTCAGACCGAAGAGATACCATCTACGGGTTCCGTAAAGATGAAGATACAGCTAATTAGCTAAATAAACTAGATAGGCTGTATCAAAAGGTCGTTGCTTATATAAATCTTAGTATAAATAATGGGCTTCTAAGCTTGTAGTATTAACCCTTGATACATGACGTGAGTCAAAATGACTCATTCGCAAATAAATATTTTTCAAATCATTTAAAGTAAGTGCGAGTTTCCTGTCCGATTCGACTCTGCATACCAGCAATGGTCCTTATGTCAAAGCTAAGCTTTGTACTAAAATTAGATATACGAGTAGCACCACCTTTAGTCACACCTAAATAAATTCAATTGTTATACTTTATTTTTTTTATATTTGCTTAATATTAATTAATATTTACTTATTTAGGTTAGGTTAGGTTTTACAGTCGTTTATTTAGCTTAACCTACTCAAGCGGCGGAAGAATTAGAAATTGAAAATTTATTTGGAGAAGAGTGATAAATAGTTTGTGAAGATGATAAATTATGATAAAAATTGTTATAAATAGCCTCTAAATATATGGTTTGAGTCCCCAATCTTAAATTCTATGACTACTCACTATAACAGCTATTTATTTAAACTGTTCAAAGCAGCGATAAAAACAAAAATATAGAAAATAAATATAAAAACGTAGAAAAGAAAATATTCATTAATTATCACCTAAAACCAGAGTAACTGTACTTATTTAGAAAACGTTTAAAAATTTTAACGTAGCGGGACTCGAACCCGCGCCTCTTTCAAACAGACTTGCTGTACCTACATACTCTGTCTTAAAACGAAACAGATATTTTATAGAACGAGCTTTACGATATCGAACCCACACCTAACTAATAAATCGATTCACGTTCCACTACACCAACAAAGGCACACAATAGGTTACATCAATGGCTGCATTATTACAGCGTTTCATCAATCACCGTCGCTAATACCCAACGGATTGGCGCTTTCAGTGGATTCCTTTTAACATCAGCACCATTTAATATCTGTTTTTATGTCTATTATTGACCTATTCGTAATAGCGTGTACATCGATTTACTGCGATAGTAATTTTAGATGTTCTGGATGGGAGGAGCTCGTTTATTTATCTTGTATATCGGAAATGAGTATTGTGTAGTTGAAGCGATGTCAGCATATTAGGTAGCTTATTTGATATTATTGTTATCTCAATTTGAAGATATACTTTTATTACTAAATATTGTTTATTGTTTATATTATTTTTCCGCATAAAGCAGGCTAGGCAGAGGGTATCTACAATCTCGATATATATATATATATATATATATATATATATATATATATATATATATATATATATA
>JAATLQ010037841.1:8370-41012 GCA_013421005.1 Heliconius erato x Heliconius himera | reverse complement strand
AAGAGGTTGATGACAGTGGACGAGGCGAAAGAGGTATGTAGAGACCGTAGCGTTTGGCGCTCCATTCTCTCTGACTACCCCGCAAGGGATAAAGCGTGAAGCTAAGTTAAGTTAAGTTATATATATATTGCTTCACGCTATATCCTGCACACAGCAGGGTAGGCAGAAGGAACAAGAGCTAAGACACTGTTAAGACACTCCGTTCCCCACTTTCCCTTGAATTCTGGAGGCATTGCGTGCTACGCGTCGTAGCGCTCGCTAGATTTTGTGGAGTTTTACTTACTTATTGACGGATTTATAAATATATGTTTTAAATAAGTTATTACTAAGTACAAATTTTATAACACATGTCCATAAATAAAATTGAAGTAACTACAAAATACATTATTTTTCATCTTCACGCTGTTCCTCGCATGTAGCAGCCTAGACAGAAAGACCCAGTGTTGAGAATCCACTCCTCTCTTTCCGCCGAATTCTGGAGGAATAGCGTGTTGAAAGGCGGAGCTCAACGCCGCCGCATTAAAATATTAAATATTTCATTTCTTCAAGTGGGAATCGAGCCCACAATCTATCAAGCTTACAGTCACACATCTGTGCCCATCACCAAATACTTATATACGATCAAATCTAAAGAAAACTTACATCAGCACATTTCACACGTACTAACAAGAAAATGTACTGTAGCCTTGTTGGTTAGGTAATGCATCCGGTGGAATAATCCCGAAAACACGATGCGGAGATTTCATTCTGAAATTCAAGTAACAGCAACCTCGTCGATGAGATTTGTGTTCAGGAATGGAGAAGCCATTGTTGTGCTGACTGCAGCCGGATCTGCTGGTACGTGATGGCGTTTGGTTTGTAGACTACGTAGAATATATAAATTAGGTTTCTTTAAAAGTAAGGGATTAGATATTTTTTATAGCTCCACACTGTCACTCATAGATAGAAGTTTAGGCAAAGGAAAGTAGTGTTAAGACACTCCGCTGCACGTATATTGCACCATTTTCAAGATATTGCGTGTTGAGTTGGTTTGTTACCAGAACGAGAAAATGAAAATAATTTGACGTTCAAGAAATCAAGAATTTAACTTCTTATTTTAAATAAAATTATTTGACTTTGACTTTAGTTATTATCGCCACGACGACCTCATATATAAATACTAGTAAAGTAGAGAATTTATTATATTAAATTTATTATTATTTTTATATTTTTGTTTGATTATAGAGAAAAAAAGATAATAACATGTACTCATATGTATTGTGAACAAATTAGGAACATGAGGTTAAATCGATAGCGATCTAGTACTAGTATGTACCAAAGCTGTGGTACAGGTGGTAGTGGTGTTTTTTGCAGCCAGATTTCTTGGTGCATAATCACAACTTAACATAGTTAGATTAAGTTTTCATTTTTCAGTTTTCCCGCCCAAATCCGAAATATTGCGTGTTAAGTGGAAAGTGGTGGAACCTTACGGTACGCTTTGGCATGCGAGATCGGGAGACATTACAAGATTAATGTCCCCGATTGGTGAATGAATATTATGAGGATGCTTGGACTTTTCTGGTTATTTTTCGAAGATTTAGCGATATTTTTGTATTTATACAAAATTTTAGAGGACTTGCGTGACACCAGCGATGGTAGAAATATCATAAATAGAAATATCCATTTAAATAAACATTTCGTTTCCTCTAGTGGAAATCGAACCTACCACTGACACAAAATAAACGGCACAAAATAAATTAAGCTCACATTTTGCAAATATAATTATGGTTAACCATTTCTTTTTTTAATACAAAACAGAACGCATCGGGCATGTTAAACAGCATGTTTTTCAATAAATGTAAAATGGCAGAGTCAACTTTACGGTCATTGAAAGTTTTTCCTCGTAAAAATTAAACTCTCCGGGTAGTTTTTTTTCCAATACGGCAAATTACAGCGCAGTTGGTCTTTTTATATTGAGAACACAAAAAGCAGAACCAACTCGTCGAGTTACGGCTTAGTTTAGGGAGATGATAAAAGTTTATTTTTTTGTATGTACGAGTCTCTATGTTATATATCTTTCTTTAATTTTACATTTAAAAAGATAATTTATATATCATCCATTTGGTGCAAAAAAATGACGTATTTGCACTTTTTGAAATATGCAGGTAATGCAGTTTAAGTATGTAATTAGTCTTTACCCATATATAGGAATTTGAACACTACACACAGCAAAATAAAATTGTTTCATACTTCAAATCAAAACAGCTTCACGCTACATCCCGCACACAGTAGGGTAGGCAGAGGGAACCTAGTGTTATGAAACTCCGTTCCCCACTTTCCGCCGAATTCTGGAGGCATTGCGTGTTGAGCGGCAGAACTCAACGCCGCGCTATGTCTAGACACCAGAGCGAAGAAACGAAAATATAAATTTAAACAAATATTTAATTCCCTCGAGTGGGGATCGAACCCACAACCAGTCGCTCACACTTTGTGACCCCGCGCCACGAACTGATCTCTTGTTTCATACTTAACTTACTTATAATAACACATTCATTTGAACTTTACAATAAAACCACTCAAGTCTAACGAAATGCGACACAATAAAACCTTAAATATGGCAAAATTGAAATCAATTTTAAATTAAACCACGAATAAGCCTACAGAATTCGATCAGATAAGATGGATGCATGTTTTAAAATTGGCATCGGAACGGGAGGTATTGGGAAACATAAATCTCTGCGCGAGAGGAGGTAATTCTGTAATGGTATTGGTTACCTCCA
Source organism: Heliconius erato x Heliconius himera (assembly GCA_013421005.1). NCBI lineage: Eukaryota > Metazoa > Arthropoda > Insecta > Lepidoptera > Nymphalidae > Heliconius > Heliconius erato x Heliconius himera. The sequence continues at coordinate 38,253 of JAATLQ010037841.1, read as the reverse complement.
CCGTCCGATAGTAATCTACTGACTCAACAACACAACTATGACTGTACAAATTGCTATTGCGAACTTGCTACCTCAGACTAACCGCATATCAGAAATGGCATTAAGCATATGCGGTGTATCGGTGACGCCGCATTTAATTTGCGGTAAATCTTGTATGACATTTATTTTTAATAATTATAATTGATTTTTATATTGATATCTCGTTTTTTTTTTTGAAGTTGTGAATTTTTGTACAATTTTACGTTATAAAATGGAATTTTAAAGCGAATTCTCCTATATATTCTAGTGAATCTTAATGTTGCAGACTACGTTAACCCGTTGTATGTGAACTTATGATCAACTACAGGTTGGCTTATTAGACAATAAAACTTACCAGATAAACAAAAATATTGAAATATATACAGGCTAAGCTACTAAGTAAGTAACTTTATTAGAGACAAACCTTTGACCAGGGATAAAGCGCGGCGTTGAGTTCCTCACCCGATAAAAAGTGTGGAACGGAGTGTCTTAACAATAAATCCCCCTTTGTACCCTTCTAGGCTAAACGGCGAAAGAAGAGACTGTGTTAACACTAGCTTTTAGCTATATTTTTTACAAAAGGAAAAGGCAATCTAATCTAACACAGTTATAATTCCTTTTGTCTCCACCAATATTCCACGAAGATTGGATTCCAGTATCGAACGACTCGCTCTTTGCCGTTACGGGTGTAACATTGAGAATAAACTCAGTGTTTTATGTGAGGGCGTGTGTGTCAGCTATCTTTTTTACGACTATTGCCTAGTGATGTTTACTGCTAAGGTGTTAAAGTCGACATGTTGTAAATTAGCATCAGTGATGTTGTATATAAAATAAGTTCAGAAAATTAGCAATTTTAGAGGATATGGATATTATTATTTTTTAATGAAAAATCTATTTATTATTTATTTCTTCGTGAATGATATCTAATAACGAGGTAGACGTGGTGCAGCACAAGTGAGTGACTGTAACGCGACCGTTGTGGGTTCGATTTCGATTCGAAGAATGAATAATTATTTATTAATACTCTCATTTCTTCGCTGTGGTAGCAAGGCAAAAAGCGCGGCGTTGAGTTCCGCCACTCAACGGACAAAAAAGTAGGCGGAAAGTGGTGTACGAAATGCCACTAGATTATACATATCATGCTATATGCGGGATAGGGCCTGAACCACAAAAAAATAAATGATAAAATACGATATTATTTTAAAACAATTGGTTAATAATAATAATCTGCTTGATCAAAAATAATTGTTCAACAAATAAATTATTTTGTTCGTATACTAAATGAAGAAATCCGAAAAATATGTTTATTAACATAATATCATCGAATAAAAAAACCTTACTTCAATCATAAATTTCTAAGCGCTCTTTTCACTAAGTATCCTACAATCTCAATTTTCCTTGAATAATATCGAATAGAAAGTAAAAAATGCAAAAAAAATCCATTCCTACAATAGATTTTTTAATGATTCCCAATTCAAATGAAGCCATTTTATAGTCTCGATCTCGGCCTTGGACATAATGGGAGGGAACCTCATCAATTCTCAGGTGATTTCAATGAAGCTTATACAGAGAAGTTCGTGAAATAACAACCTGTATTAATTATCAATGGAGGTAGAATTGAGCTTGAAAGGATTCTTTGGACTGATTTATTATGGAATTCTAAACTTATGTTACGCCCACACTACTTTATTGATAGCGCTCGCTCATTCTGTTTACGTTCGAGTCGCTATCGGGAATATTTAAATAAGTGATTTTGATGAAATAATAATATAATGGATATTGCATTTAAATCGTTAGCGTGCACAGACACACAGAGAAACAGGTATAATATTTAAAAAATATTTCTTTGAGTTCTGCAACATTGGTAATAGCCCCCAATAATATATGTTTTTTTTATCTTCCATGTGCAGACAGATTAGTTACAAATTTATTATATGTATAGATATAACAAAAAATGAATTGTGGTTCCCACAAGCTGTTGCTTATACAGTCACAATTTTTTTATCTATATATATAATAAATCTTTCTGGTGTCGAGGCAAAGCGCGGCGTTGAGTTCCACAACTCAACATGCAGCTCCTTTATAATTTGGTAGAAAGTGGGGAGCGGAAATATTATTCACTAGATTTTCTCTGTATGTTAATACAAACATTATAAATTTGTATTTTTGTTTACAAATAATAACTGAAACCTAATAAAGAGTATTTCTTCTCATCATACTCGAAAAATGGAAAATGATTCAGGAAACCTCGTTATAATTGCAGTCTATAATCATATGAAACGTAGAGTGAACAAGGTGGATAAGAAATATTCCATTTGTTGTTGCAGCCGTAGAGTTCGAAGACTCGTTGGTAGATAAGATAGACTATTTTTCAATATATACTAGTCATGATCGGCTGAAATAGCTTTGTATGGTTTCAAAATTGTTGAAAGCGATGACAAATTTAAGAGGAATAGAATAAAATATATATTTTTTTATTAAATTTACCAAGAAATTTAGTCCTAAATGATAAGAAAAACTGAATATACAGTGAAAGGTTTTCAAGGTAGACTTATAATTATCAATAGCCATATTCTAGGCAAAGATATCTTCCCTCCACCATCAAATGACAAAGAAATGTCCTATTTGTCCAACAAAAATAGAAAAGGAGACTAAATATTGTTTCTTTGATTGTTCGAAGCCAATTTTTCCTACCTATACTGTATACTTTTGTATTCAATGTATAGTGATTTTTTTTTCATGTTTCCTACACTCACTAAAGTGATAGTTAATTTTCTAAGTGTCTAATGTTAAATTTAAAAGAAATTGGTTTTGTAATTTTTTCTTTGTCATAAATATAAAAGATACATAGAGTAATTAAACGTTAAGTAAACACTGAATTAATGTTAAAAATATATATTATTTTCTTTATTGAATATAAATGTAATACAAAAAATATACTAGAAACCTATTAAATATAAATAAAACAGCTGCAGAAAATAAATCTATAAAAATGGTGTCTCGTCGACTACCACGTCAGAATAATAGTAAAAAATTAAACCACGTCACTCTCGGGTTAAATATTTATATATTTTTTACCATATTTTATAATAAAAATAAAAAAAAATTAAAAAACCACTATCTATTATAAAATTTCCCATTTCACATTATAATATCCATCTGAAACCCTAGTTTTATACAAACATAAAAAGCAGATAAATGCAAAGACAGGGGACTCTTTTATGCAAATAACCGGTCGCCCAGCACCCACGCGCTTCACCAAGGTTTATGCGTCTATAAAATTCGCAGAAATGCCATGTCGTTCATCTTGTTTGTTATCGCCGAAGTTTATATGTGTACACGAGCATCAAAATATTTTAAAACTTTTTAATGTTACTATTAGGTTTAGTAGTTGGAACGTATTTTAACGAAAGCTACGGTTGTGGGGGGTTGGGTGGGTCTAAATCCAATTCGAAGAAATCGAAGAAATATTCTTATTTATACTATAAATCTTTTATATATGGTTAAATAAGCTGCAATTGTGGCTCCTAGAATACTAAATTTTATCTCTGAATGCCTAGAAAATATAACATAACACATACCATAATATATTATATACTATATTATTCATATTGTATAATATATTTCGAACTCTTTCTAACATCCTGCAAAATGCGGTAAAGCTATGAAAATATAAAAATCTGATATTTTATAATAATAACTGCCTTGTTGGAAAAATATTTTATATTGATTAAACTATCTTCATACTGGACCTCAACGATAAATAAATTATACTTTTGGGAAATTATAACAAATTTCATAGTATAGTACTACTAACTATAACATATTCTAAATAAACTATTTAATTTTATTCTAATTATAAAACCCAAATAACATATATATTAGATACTCGCGTTTAACGTTTTTATCAAAGCAAAGAAATGAAATAATTTCTGAAAGTTGGATTCGAATCGAACCGCGTTTACCAGTCAGATGCTATTCCGTTGGACTACGACGACCCTAATAGATATCTAGATATTAGATGATGTAAAAACACATTACTTATATATAGCATATGTATAAAATCCACATTTTTTTTAAATGGGTATTTTAACTTATCCACATACGAGTATAAGTATCACATTCAGCCACGTTCCAATTTCGTAAAGAATGGATCAATATAAAACTAAATTTTATCCCTTAATCGACCTATCCAACTAATCTTATTACTGCGAGTCCATATAATTGTCTCTTTTCTACGTTGAATTATACTGGCTTCTATGTTGTCAAGAAAAGAAATGTTTTAAGCAAGTCGTTGAATGAATTCGGATAAGAAATAAGTAAAAAATGTAACTACAAGGTCGAAGGGTAGATAGGGCTTTCTATTTTAAAATAATTTACTTTGGTCTCAAAAGACGATGGTCATTGTTCGATAGTGTAAATGTTTTTGTGTTTAAATTGTAACTAATTATTTTTACATCAATTCTAAAAAAAATATCAAATTAAATCAGCTTCACGCTGTATCTCATATACAGTAGTGTAGGCAGGGGGAACCTAGTGCTACGTCACTTATTTTCTCACTTTATGCCTAATTCTGGAGGCATTCCGTGCTGAGTGGTGGAAATTCAACGCCGCGCATTACCTTGACACGAGGGCGAAGAAATGACAATATAAATTAAAAAAATATTTTATTACCTCGAGTGGGGATCAAACCCACAACCAGTCGCGTTTACAGCCACACCTGCACGTGCTCCTGCGCCACGTGTGACGTGTAACGCTATGGATGGGGGTTCGATCCCCACTTGAGGAAATGAATTAGTATTTATTAGTAATTACATTTCTTCGCTCTGGCACCAAGGCAAACGGCGTTGGGTTCCGCCACTCAACACACAAAGCCTCGAAAAATTCTGATTCCCTTAACTTCTGAGTGTCTTAACACTAACTTACCTTTGCCTACGTAATTGTAGTGTAATTGAACAATTAAGGTATTACTACAAAATTTTCATCAAACAAAAATCATTTGATTCATATGATATAGATATGGATAATATTTATCGAATTAAGCAAACAACGATCGCAAAAAAATACAACAGGAAAAATGGCTTAAATTTAAAATAAAATTATCCTTAATAACATAAGATTGTTATTTTTATGTTAAAATAATATTTTCAATGAAAAGGCTGAATTCGAGTTAATTAGTAACCGTATCCAAGATGCAATTAAGGGAGATCCATATTGTGTTCTTTTTCAGAATACGTTGAATTACGTTTATTTTGTTTCAAACGGCAAAAAACTCGTAATGATTTATAATGAACTTTACAAAATAGAGATAGTAGTTTTATACAATGAGTTCGTTATCATATTTCATCTCAAAAGTCAATACATTTATTCTAACAAAAATAATTTTGTTACTTATCTTTAATATTAAATTTTACGTAATTACACTATACGTATAGTCCCGCCTACTTAGTATATAAGTTTATTTTATTATGCTTTATCCTGCACGTAGCAGGGTAGGCGGAGAGAACATGGAAACTCAATGTTAAGACACTCTGTCCCCATTAAGACATTCCTGTTGCTCACTTTCAGCCGAATTCTGGAGACGGAACTAAACGCCCTGCTTTAAATCAAAATCTTTATAATCGTTGCCCCACTACGACTTCATTTATATATATATATATATATATATATATACTCGTATCTACATATTTAATACCAAAACCATTATAATATTAAATATGTAGATATATGTATAAACCTTTATTTCTTTCCCCGTCATTGCTGGCTACAATTCGAAACTGTCTCTAGGAACATGTCTGTAACATGTAGACTAGAAAGAGCAAAGCTGTGTTTGACATCTGCTGCGGTTCACACTGGCCCTGTTAGGCGGCATACATAACAAATACCAGAACTTTTGGTTAAAGCTTTTTATCAAATTAACTATAGTAAGGTTCAGTTGGACTTTTGTGAACTAAATAAAGGTTGTGAGGGTTTCCGCTGGGTTTTAATTGGTGGGAATTTTGTGAAATACATGATTATGTAAAATATAAATGCTGAAATCGATATTACAACGTTTTATTATATTTTTATTTCTTATATTTATTAAATACGTCTCCAAAATCCTCATATTATAAATATATTGCGTGTTGAAAAGCTCCTGGAGCTTTACTTTACTTGAGCATTACGCGGAAACAAAAATATTTTTAACTAAAATATTCCGTTGGACTTCGATTTTGCAATCGCGTGTCCACTCAAGCACTTCCTTTTCGTTTGTGCCATCAATTCTTTAATTTTTTATTCAGTTAATATAATCAAAGCTAACCTTATGGCAACAGTGTGAAATGTATGAGCCGATTTCAAAAGCCACCCCAACAGTGTTATATACAAGTACTTTTTCAAATTCTACCGAACACGACTGTACGCGATAAGCTTGAGCGATTTATAAGCGATAACGATCTATCGCCCCCGAGGGAGCTCCAGGTAATCGGTGAAATGAACGCTCTATAATATACGTATATAGGTTTTTGAAATACATTTTAGAGATATTCGTGATATTTTTACATTCTTTTCTTCTTTAGCTTCACGCTATATCCCAAATGTAGTACAGGGAAGGTGCCTAGTGTTAGGACACTCCGCTTCCCATTTTCTGCGGAATCCTGTAGGAATTGCGTGTTGAGTGGATGTACTCAACGCCGTGATTCATCTCGATACTAGAGCGAATAAATGAACTTACAAAATATTTAGTATCCTTCATTTAAAATCGAATCCACAACCCGTCGCATTTACAGTCACACGCCCTGCGCCACGACTGGCCTCAGCTGGACAACTTCCCACAATTATACTTTACATAAATCTTTGATATAATAATACTTAATGAATTACCTGAACACACAAACTAATTCATATAATTTATATCAGTTGGATTGTTTACCCTTAAAAAACAATGGTTTCATCTGTTAGCAATCAGCGGCGGTGGGGACACAATTGCTCGTTTGTGACAACTGTCTTCCGCCATTCAATTAAAGTAAATGGATTTGCTGGAATCCGATTAAAGTTTGCAACCTGGATAAACTGTGAGATCTGGACTATTTTAGAATTAATTTCTTAGGTATATGCTGATATTTAAATTTATAATAATATAAGTTGAGGCCAGTCGTGACGCAGGGGCACAAAGTGTGACTGCAAAGCCGACGAGGTTGTGGATTCGATCCCCACTCGAAGAGATGAAATATTTACTTAAATTTATATTACCATTTCTTCACTCTGGTGTTGACGTAAAGCGCGGCGTTGAGTACTGCCACTCAACACGCAATGCCTCCAGAATTCGTCAAAAAGTGAGGAACTGAGTGTCTTAACATTAACAGGGTAGGCAGAGGGAACCCTCTGCCTACCCTGCTGTGTGCGGGATATAGCGTGAAGCTGATTTATTTTTTATTTATATTTTAAAATAGGTAGCTACCTGAATGTGACTATCCTTTTAAAAATTAATATTGCTGATCACAAACTCTGCATGGTGATGTATTTTAAAACATTTCAACTTCAATTAAATAGTAATGTAATGTTATTTAATATTTATTTTATTCCATTATATAGGTACTTTCCATTTTTATATACATTTATAACTGTGAATGTAAAATTGTTTTTGATTTTCATCAATATTCAATATGTACGGTATAACGTAATCCAGCTAAGTGTGAGGCTCGCCTTGAGGGAATACTGCGTCTATATTCGAAGTCTATGGTCAGGGCTAAGTGAAAATATAGATTCAACTTACAATAGAGCTTTCACACAAAAAGCTTTATAATTTAGTACTATTAAAGAATGCAATTTATAAATATTTTAGTTTATATTGTAGTGATTTTTTTTAAATAGACTAAATAAGTTGTTGTATAAATATTTTAAGTAGTGAGGTGTGCAGGCGATGAGGTCACAGTCGTGGCGTACAAGCGTGTGAATATAAACGCGAGAGGTCGTGGGTTCGATTGCCACTCGAGTAAATGAAATTTTTAATATTTTAATTTGACTAGTTTAGCTAACATTTAAAAAACTAGTGATATGTAAATCATATTTAAAGTCTATAACATATAAGATTATAGTATTTTAGCACATTTGAAAAAAAAAACATAGTATAGAAGTTCTGTGTTTATCTTGATTTACATAAAGATTTATAATAGGAAACGTAAAAGAAAATATAATTAGAACTTAAAACTGAGAACAAACTACGCCCATTTTGACTAAATAACATTTATAGCAACAAAAAATGTTAAGACTAGACAAAGCCTCCAGTTATACAGGAGGAGAGTAAAAAAAAACCTGGGAACCCAAAGTCACTTCGTAAAGATACTTCTGTTTTCTACTTTCCGCCGAATTCTGGAGGCATTATGTGTCGAGCATTGGAACTCTACACCGAAATACATCATATCATACAACTAAAAACTTTTTTTTTATCAGCTTCACGCTGTATCCCGCACACAGCAGGGTAGGCACAGGGAACCTACTAGTGTTAAAACACTCCGTTCCCCACTTTCTGCCGAATACTGGAGGCATTGCATGTTGAGTGGCAGAACTCAACGCCGAGCTTAACCTGGACACCAGAGCAAAGAAATGGAAATATAAATTTAAGTAAATATTTCATCTCCTCGAGTGGGGATCGAACCCACAACCAGTCGGTTTTACAGTCAAACCTCGGGCTGCTGCGCCACGACTGGCCTAACTAAAACTACAATAAAACGAATATGTCAGTTGCTATAAAATATACAGCTTAATACATCAAACGGATGGGTAGCAGCCGAATTTAAAATTCATTGACATCCTTATATAAGTATAGCGCACCTTTCAAGAAAATAACACAGTAAAGACAAAGACCCCCAGCTTTTTCGTCACAGCGGTGAATGTTTTCTACGCCAACTAAATAGGCCTTTCCAATCTCAACATTTAAGGAATATCCATAGAATAAGGATGGGAAGGGCTTTGCTATATTTACTATGGTTTTTACATAATATTTTTTTAAAATTTATATTTGGTTAATATAATTATGTATTAAAAAGTTCTGATATTTTAATAGGTAATCGAAATTGGGCAAGTACATGTTTTCCGTTGTATGCATATAGCAGGGTGTATAGAGGGAACCTACTGTTAAGACATTTCGTCTACTTTTCAAGACATTGCGTTGTGAGAGCCGGAACTTAACGTCGCAATTTGTCTTGTTACCAAAGCGAAGAAATTAAAATATTTCATTTTTAAACCTTTTTTTAAAATGGTATTCGACACTTAGGAAAGAAAAAATACATTAATTAATCTCTTGGACGATTTCTAAAGAGGCACGGGTTCAAATCCCGCTATGTTAAAATTTTCTTAATAAATATTTTTTTAAATATTTCACTCGCCCAAGTGAAAATCGAATCCACAACCGTCGTGTTTACACCCAGGTGCCTGTGCCATATAATGCATATATATGGAGGCAGTATATATCTATACGGCCCACTAGTTTTAATTAATAATGTATAACATATTTTATATTAATTGGTGGTTACTTTATATAATAAAAAATAAATATTAAGTTTTATCAACGTTATTAAGTTTTAAATTAATTGATTAGCAACATGGCTTGTAAACAAAAATCCCTATAAATAGAAATAATTAAAAATTATAACAAACTTCGCATATACCACTTTTATCTATCTTTTATCTTTGACGTAAACAATGGTACCTTCGAAAACCCCGAAACTTTTCTTATTATTTAAGAGCTTCTCAATGTTTAATGCATGAAGATACGATTTATTGGGAGTGAATAATGCGTAGAGTATAATTTTAGTGATTACGTTTTTTTGTGTTATTTTGGGATGTTAGAAATGAGAGTTTTTACTCAAAACTTTTTTTTTATATTATGTATTGTTTTTTTTAAAAAACTTAAATACGATTACATCGATTATAAAATTTTTGGTATTGTAAGATCTTAATAAGTAATCTATAACTTATAAATCAAATCAAATAAATCAGGTTCACGCTGGATCCCGCACACTGCAGGGTAGGCAGAGGGAACCTAGTGTTAAGACACTCCGTTCCTCAATTTCTGCCGAATTCTGGAGGCATTGCGTGTTGAGTGGCAGAACTCAACGCCGCGCTTGTTCTCGACACCAGAGCGAAGAATAATAAAAATATATTAATTTATGTAATTATATTATTCAATGTCCGTTATGATTTATAATTTCTTAAAATGCATACCTGTTCAAAAGAAATAAAATAAATATCATTAATATATTGTAATCAGCAGAATACTTCAAAATTTTTCAAATTTCTATATATTGCATATAACTTCAACTGTAATATAGGTTATATACATGATGTTTTGCTTCATTGCTACTTCTAATTAATAGTTTCATACAAAATATTGACATATGTCGCTTGATTCAGCCTTCATTTCCTGTAAACAATAAGTAATAGAAGCAAGGCATTGCTTAGAAATTTCTTATGTCTCAAGCAGCAAAAAGCGATATGTCGTACACGATAAATTAGGCTCGTTAGTGCTGTATAATAAAATCTTGTTCGAGAAGTCACCGAACTAATAAGTGTATGTTCGCATTATTTTGTAGGCCGACTCTTAGAAGAAATAAAGAATGTCTGTCTAAGTTAGACCTAAATATACTCGCATGTAAATTGTATTTTTCTTTTCAATGTATTCAACACACAGCAAAGAAGACAGGGAACCTGGGAACCTAGTGTTAAGACACTCCGTTTCCATTAAGACGCTTCCGTTCGCACTTTCTGCCGAATTTTCGAGACTTTGCGTGTTGAAACTGAAAATAAATGAAATATTTACTTACATTTATATTTTCATTTCTTCGCTCTTGTGTCTAGGCAAAGCACGGCGTTGAGTTCCGCCACTTAACACGTATTGCCTCCGGAGCCCAGCGGAAAGTGGGTAACTCTGCCTACCCTGCTGCCTGCATATGTGCGGGATACAGCGTAAAGCTAATTTGATTTTGATTTGATTTATTTAAATAAAAAAATGGACTTAGATTGCATTTGCGAAAAGCGTAAACGGTATTACGATTTTCTTTCTAAAACGCTGTAATAATGTGAACGCGCTCTAATATATCACGTGTCAAGCGATAAGAGTGCCCAACCGGATTTATGTAGCCGATACCTAACGATACTATGGAACTTTGTGAGCTAATGTTTATTTATTTATATATAGAGGACAATAATATCAGAAATAATAACTTATTATCTTTTGAAATATGATATTGTTGGTTAGATATCGCTTTAGGTTCCTTTGGCGGAAAATATGTTTTTGTTTTTATATTGCTGACTTTCAGTAGCGTTGAGTTCCGTCTCTAAACACGCAATGTCTTAAAAATTTGCCGGAAAATAAGTACGAAAGTGTCTTAATAGGAACGATGTGTCTTAAAACTAGGTGCTCAAGTTGTCTCTGCCTACCCTGCTAAGTAAGGAATACGGCGTGAAGATAAAAAAAGTAACATTCTTTCGTGACGAACTTTCTTTCACTTAAATAAATCACTTTGTGTTTTTAAGTGATTTTTTTAACTCTCAGTCCATTTTGAAGACTTAAATTACTGGGTGACCAACAAAGAGATTTTCTAAAAAAAGGGGTTAGCAAAGGGAACCTAACATTCCGTTCCCCATGTACACTCCATTTAGGAAACCAACTAGGCATCTGAACTCCACGACGGCGCTTTGTCTATCCAAATGAAAAATTGAAAACAATCTGAGTAGGAATCGAATCAACAGCCACCGCGTTTACAGTTACACAAGCCACTGTATCACGACAGCCTCTACTTTATAAACAATTAACAAATAAAATAAAATAAAAAATCCTATAGATAACACAAGTATCAAAACAAAATAATTAATATTCTATACGTATCCAGATAACGATTTAACTTTAAGACCGTCTAGAGTTAAACACACAACTATCTATTTAGCTAGCCACACAGTGAACTGTACTTAGATTCCAGTAAAATCCAGGACTTAGCTTCTAAGAGTAGTAAGAGAATCAGAAGTTCTTAAAACACTTTATTGCAGGCATTACTGTGAGTGTTCGAACTTGAATATCGTCGATATAAAAGTTAACAACTTCATAAAGTTTATAACGTGCCATCAATGGACGACACGTATGTATGGGGTAAATATTTTATGATATTTTTTATTGCTGTGCCATACATACATACATACGGTAGGGGTGGGTTGGTTAACGCGGAACCACGATACAAAAGTGGAGTTAGCATTGATAATTTCCAATAGCTTTAGTTAGTAAATGTTTTTAATATTTTTTAAAGTGTTATTCTATACTTAGGAAAGAAAAATAGTTTCTATAAAACGTATAAAATTTTTAACGTAACAGGATTTGCACCAGCGCCTCTTGGAAAAAGTCCAAGTGCTCCAACCACTAAGCCATACGTTCATCGTTGGCCTACGTAGGACGGTCAAATCCTGCTACGTTCAATTTTTTATACGTTTCCTAAAAGTATTTTATAAATGTACTAAAATTGATTGATGAAAATGTAAAGAAATTCCGCCCAGTTTTCGAAACATCAGTTTTGAACAGCAGAACTTAACGCCACACAAATTATAATAGTCTGCTATGGTTATATAAAATATATTTCATTAAATTTTATTGAGAAATTTAATGAAATAACTTGAAAAAAATATATATTTTGTGGAATAACATTCTTAATTAAAAATTTAATATAGCAGCTTTTCAATTTTGAACTGCAAATATCTTTATACATATATCTCTAACAGCCACAAAAATGTATGAGAGCTCGGTTCGTTAAAACGGCATGATTAGAATATATATTCATAATTAGATGCATATATTAAGTTAAGTCGCGAACGCTCGCTACTTGAATTAGGATTTTGGATTTATTTTTCAGCACTTTTAGTATTTTATAAAGTGTGAAATTTTAAATATTATGTATTTGAATAATATCTTTTAGTTTCACAACGTTTGACTAGAAACACTACGGTCGTGGGTTCGATTAGCACCCAGAAGATAAATATATCAAAGAGTCAACCGTCAAAACAAAAAAGGTAATTTTTTCCCAATATTACGAAATGTCAAAATAAATAATATACAAAAAAATAAAGGACAGCACTGTATAGCGATTGAATAGATGCCATTATAAGAAGCTTGCTTCAGTTCACATAAAAATTGGGTTTGAATTAGACAGGCGGTATCGGAACTGGAGTAATAAAGAGGGATGGAGTTTTATGAGACTGTATTTAAATTTATACGTTCGATTAGTATTGTTGTTGTTTTGTTTTTATTGTTTCCTGATTTTAATGTACCACACACTCTGGTGAAATTCCTCAAGGACACGGCGGTGCCACCAAGTGTGGCAGAATTGTGAAAATAAATTATTTAATAAATCTAAAAAAAAATAATAAATAAAAAACAAAAAAAAAAAAAATAATAAAAATAATAAATGTCTAATAAATTATTTAATAAATCTGCCGTTCAGTTCTGCCACTTAACACGCAACGCCTCCAGAATTCGGCGGAAAGTGGGGAACGGAGAGTCTGCCTATCTATTTTAATAAATGTTCCGTATAAATTTCAGCATATGTTGTTAGGTCAATGGGAAGTACAAGTTATAAAAGTTGACAGTTTATTTGTTTGTATTGTAAATTGTCACATCATGCCAAATTAAACAAGCCCTATATATTTTGATAATATGGCGAATATGCGCTATAAGTCATATATTTTTTTTTAAATTAAATTAAATCGGCTTCAATCGAGAACGTTGTGTTAAGACACTCCATTCCCAACTTTCTGCCGAATCCTGAGGCATTGCGTGTTGAATGGCGGAACTCAACTCCGCACTTACTCCGCACTTTGCCTCGACACCAGAGCGAAGAATAAAAGTAAACATAAAAGTTATTAAAGTTTAGTTAGCGACTTTTAACCTTTATTGTAATACAATTGGGAATACTATTACTGTAGTATATTTATATCGATAATGGTTTTCTTTTCAAGAACCTACGTTATACGCGACCTTTAGAAAATATTGATAAATTACAAAGTAAGGCGTTATTCCGTTGTTCTACTGACCTTTCAATTTTACGTAAAACATTTATGGTATATTGAGGGCCTCTTGGCGGAATGAGTCAGCTTCGGACTGGGGACGCGAATATAATAGGTTTGATTCCCGATCGTAATTATATCTGTTCTAGCAAGACAAAGACAGCGCAGCACAATTGAGTTCTGCTACTAAATATATACCTAATGTTAAGACACTCCGTTTTCCACTTTCCCGTCGAATTTACAAGATATATCGTGATGAGTGGCGTAAATCAACGCAGCACTTGTGTACCAGAGAGGTTAAATGAAAATAAATTTAACTTTCACATTCCCCCAATTGGTAATCGAACTCACAACCCTCGTGTTTATAGTCGACATGACGGCCTTCATACATAAATACATGGCATGGTAGGTTTAATTTTCTTACAATGTAAATGTTTGTTTTGGTTCCATAAATATTTGTTCACTGCTAAAGGGTAAAACGCGGCTTTCGAAACATGCATCCGTCAGAAACGTCGAAAATTGAATAATCGAGTAGAGTTCATTCAGCTTGCTGTAATTACTGTGAATATGGTGTTCTGAGAATTTGTATGTGGGAATGTTCACTGTAAAGTTTCTGTTTTTGTAATATATTAAATTATTTATCACACTATTAATTGAGAACAGTCGTGGCGCAGCGGCATGAAGTGTGACTGTAAAACCGACTGGTTGTGGGTTCGATCCCCACTCGAGGAAGTGAAATATTTATTTACATTTATATTTTCATTTCTACGATCTGCTCTCGAGGCGGCGTTAAGTTCCGCCACTCAGCACGCAATGCCTCCAAAATTCGGCAGAAAGTGGGAAACGGAGTGTCTTAACACTAGGTTCCCTCTGCCTACCCTGCTTTGTGCGGGATACAGCGTGAAGCTGATTTATTTATTTAAAATATATGTTGTTACGTAAGTTACTTTACTTTAAACGTATTCACGTACAACACTTACACGTATTCATGACAAAACCACACCCATTTTTTTTTAAATAGTTTAAAGTGATAGTTCAATTACCACTAACCTATATTATATGATTGAATGAGCAGTGTGGTTAGCTGTTCAAGTAATAAATAATAAATGTTTTCACGAAATACATACAATGCAATAATATTATTTATATGTATGACTTACCATTATTTTAAATTTTTATTTATTATAAAATTCTTAAACACTACGTTAATTATAATATTCTTAAATAAATGACTTCGACTGACCTTCGAAAGCACAGTATCAAAGATACTGGAGGAAGGTCACGTAAAAAGCATGACGACCCTCCGGAGGGCATGTATAAAGGGGTTGATGACAGTGGACGAGGAGAAAGAGCCATGTAGAGATGTAAAGAACGTAGCTTTTGGTGCTCTGACTACCCCGCTAGGGATAAAGCGTGAAGTTAAGTTAAGTCAATTATAATACCAAGAATGAATCTCTGTTATGTGTTTATTAACGGTTCGCACTGCAAATGGTACGAATGGGTGACTGTCGACAAGACGGTTGTAGGTTCGATTCTTACTCGGGGAACGAAATATTTAATTTTATTTCTTCGCTCTGGTAACAGGGAAAGTTGGGGCGTTGAGTTCCGTCACTCAATACACAATACCTCGAAACGGCGGAAAGTAGAGATTTTTTTTATAAATACAAATACGGATTAGCACTGATTTTTGAAAGAGATGAAGAAAGGACGGAATGCAAGATCAGTGTAAATAGTAAGATATTAGAACAAGTGAATGAAGTGGTATACTTGGGAAGTATGTTCAGTAGAGATGGAAGATACGAGATGGATGTGGAAAGGCGTATTGCTGCCGATAACAGAGTTAACGGAGCCTTAGCTGCATTGATGGCCGTACACAATGCAGTTTTGGTACCGACTCTGTTATACGGCAGCGAAACGTGGGTATTACAGAAGAAGAATGAAAGAAAGATGAATGTTGTGGAGATGCGATCTCTTCGTAGGATATGCGGAGTCAGCTTAGCTGATCGAATCCGCAATGAAGAGGTACACAGAATGGCAGGTACTAGCGAGGATGTTACGGTGAGAATGAAGAAGACCGTGCTCAGCTGGTTTGGACACGTCAAAAGAATGAGTGATGAAAGAATGGCAAAAAAGATTTATGATGGAAAAGTGAGCGGTAAGAGAGATAGGGGGAGACCTCGGTTGACCTTTGAAAACACAGTATCAAAGATACTGGAGGAAGGTCACGTAAAAAGCACGAGGATCCCCCGGAGGACATGTATAATGAGGTTGATGACAGTGGACGAGGTGAAAGAGGTATGTAGAGACCGTAGCGTTTGGCGCTCCGTTCTCTCTGACTACCCCGCTAGAGATAAAGCGTGAAGTTAGTAGTATTAGTAGTAGTACTACTACTACTTACCGCTCGCGTATGCTTAGTAGTACTAAGAGCGAACGTTAACCATACTCAGGAAGTTTCTAATATAAAAAAAAGGAATGGTATACAAGTTTGTCTATGTATGTGCTGTTAAAACTAAATGTGTGTGTGCAAATTGTAATGTCGCTCGTTCAGAATAGAATGAAAGTGATTTAGAAGTTTTTCTTTTAATAAATTATTCCAACGTGGTAGCAGAGCGTAGTTAGCATATGAAACTAAATGTGATATGTGAATCAATCGATTCACGATAAAAATTAAATAGGATCGAAGCTAACTAAAGTCACATGTGAAAATATATTAACTGTACTGTAATACTAATACGATGGCTAAACAAGAAAGAATAGAAGAATTTCATAACATTAAACATTTTTGATGACCTTATTGGAATAACGAAGCTTGATATCACCACGCGATCTTGAGATAAATGGTCTTGACAGACGGACAGACGAACAACAAAGTGATACTATAAGGATTTCGGTTTTACCTTTTGAGATACGGATCCCTAAGAATACAGAATAAAACTAAAACAAATAATTATAATTAAACTTAACTATTGACTTATAAAATATAGCAAGCTGTTATAAGTAAACAAGTAGTGACCAAATGGATATGCATCGATGCGTATGTCTCAGCGGCAGTGTTTGCGTTACGTCACATCGGTAAACAGATGCATTAGATCAACGTGACAATTACGTATAAGCTTAGTGAAATCTATATGAAGGAGTTGAATTTAGATATATATGGCTTAAAACTATCAGAGATAATACGAACTGGTGATATAAACAAGACGAAAGTAGTATACGTCTTCCGTTAGTAAAATTCACAATCATAGATTTTTCATCATAATTTTGTGATTTTTACTAACCAACTGTGTCTTTGTTGTTGAATTTTCTTATATAAACTGAGTGATTCACTTCTATTATTAACTGAATGACTCCCAGATAATGTACAGCCGAAACTATTGAGCGTAGAGCCTTGGGGAATGTAGGGAAACCAACAAAAAAGTTTTTTAAATGCAAGAAAGGACGGAATAGTACGTTATAGTGCAGGCAAACGAACTACAAAATGTACAATATAAGTAGAAACATTTTCTTTTATATCTTAGCCCTACTGTACTATTACAAATAATATAAGTTTTTAATAGTACAAGTTAATTAGCCTCTACTTGGTCAATTCTTACATTGTACCAGGCATAGACCCTTCTCAAACTTAACAACCCAAAGGATAACAAGTAAATATTTAACAATTTATATCATTTGATTATTATGTTTTTGCTAAAACACAGACCCCGATAGCCCTATAAAGACAAGTCGACAGAAATGCCGAGAATTGTTTGACGTCGGATTCGGGAATGAATGGTAAATTTCCTTTGGGAAAGCCAAGATCCGTTTCGTGGGACGAAATGTTATTGTAATATCATCTCCAATTTTATCGTTTAAATTACGGTTAAAGTTATTCGGGCTATAATCAATTGTAAAGATTTTATTTACGGGTGTTGCTGAATATTTTCTTTTATTTTGTTTTGTTTGTTATTTTTCTTGGGGATGATTTCTAAAAAGAGAAGTTTTTGGTTTAAATATTTATATAAAAACAGAATTTAAAAAGTTCTTAACATAACTTTTATTCCATACGTTTATTTTTTACTGTATTTTTATTAGGATTTGGGTGGTGGAGCTAAAGTTTGAAAGTATTTTTAAAATAAACATTTGTTTTCATATTAAACTTAATCGTTATCTGACTGTTGCTTTACAACGAATTCTAACTTATAGACGGAGATATACAAAGCAATCTAACAAAAAAATATTTTCCATCAAAAGGCTATTTTCTGATTAATTCTAAAGTTAATAAATTAAAAGATATATTTGTATAAGATAAACACATATATATGAAGATAGCAAGAAATAACCCGTAAGACATTCATACGAGATTGAAATTGCTGCGTTAATAGAATCAGGGCGCCGGCGCCGAGGGGCGGGCGGAGAATACGTTTACTGTCCCGCGGTCAGCCACGCGTAAATTGCCGTCTCAAGTCATAGGATGCTGCGGATCGCAAAATATTAATTGCAAAGTGTTTTTTTTAATTATTTTAATTCTTATTTACACTACAGACTTATGGTCCGTACCTTTGTTATTTTTATATTTCTTTTTGATACTTTTTTCTGTAAATATTACCTAGAACTAGACTTATGTTACATACATATATTTCTATATTTATACAATATCTCCTTAAGACAGTCCAGTTATTCATTTCAGTTGCCACATACTAACTTAATCTAACACTATAATCTAAATGTACATGCATAAAATAAACATTCATTATAAATAAATTTAACTTACTTGCAAAGTGTTTGAAACAGTGTCTTTCGAAAAATGTTTAATACTAAAACGTAATAATAGATCAGAGAGAATATCAAAAATCTTGTTTTTATCAAACTGTCACATGTTTGTTATAAGTGAATTTAGTGTTACATTTCTTTTTTATATCTTTTTCCTTTTAAATACTATGTTTATATTCTACTATAGCTGTAATAATATTAATAAAATATTGGAAAATAAACTAAATGTTGTATAGGTTCCAATTTAATTTAAAACGTTTTAAACTTTATTTAGGCCCATAAGTATTCATCACCATATATTGTTAACGATCACAGTTTAGTAGAAAATTTATTATAAAATGATATTCTTTTTATTATTCGAAAGAAATTACCTTCAAATCTGTATGGATTTCAGTATAAATACCTCTAAGCGACCTCGAGATGAATAATCTTGACAGATGGCTAACAAAATGGTCGTATAAGGATTCCGTTTTTGTTCGTTTTAAATACTAAAAAGAAAATTCAAAAAATAAAATCAGCTTCACGCTATATCCCACACACAGCAGGGCACGTAGAGGGAACTACTAGTGTTACGACGCTCCGTTCCCCGCTTTCCACCGAAACTCTAATTTTGACTAAAAATAAAATGTTCGAAATATTTTATAATATAAGCGCAGCTTAAATAACGAATATCGATATAAACCCACTCAAGCATAAATTTAATCTAAAATTAGTATAATAAAATTAAAATATCCAACTACGACTAACTTGTACTGCATCGAAATCAGTATGGATTAATCGCCGACGTCGTGGCCACGGGCAATTCTCTAAATATTTGGTTAGAGGCGACTCGTTTATTACATTTACTCGGACGTTTCTACCTGCACAATTTAATTGTGCCTTCCACCTGTGCTTATATTCTTAGTAAATAAGATAGAAGAGAGAAGAAATATAGTAAGCTTTTCAAAGATTTTTCTACTAGCCTTGCAGTTTTTTAGATTTAGTTACTTCATTAAATAAGAGAAAATCTTATTTTTTGATGCATGAGTGTGTATGTATGTATATGTTTTGCGTAGTAATGGGCTACAGACATTTCTCGTTCATTTTGATACCGAACATGAAACTTTTACATATGTAAGCAAAAAATTTGGATTGATAATATATGTCACTAATATATGTGATAATATGTCACATATGTATGTAGATATGTAATAAACGTATTGGTAATATTATTTAACGTCGAAGTGCAGCAATGTAAATATAAATATCTTTGGCCCAAAACCAAATATTTCAAATTTTATTTTAGTGAAGATTTTAGAGAGAATCATTCTCACTAGATTAAAAGAAATAGTCCAAAGAAAACAACAATGAACAGTTCGGCTTTAGATTTCACTACTCGTCCATACACCAAGTTCACCGACTAACGGAACATATCGTGAAATACAACACGGCTGCAAATCGAACTATGAACGTTATTCCGAGACATAGCCAAAGCCTTCCACAAGGTCTGGCACAACGGCCTCTTCAAGCTTCGTCTTATAGCTCAGCCAGACTCCCTCGTTCACATCATCCAGGAATACCTGTGAAATCGCACATTACGATATATACTAGCAGGGACACTATCATCCACTAGACCCGTTCGCTTCAGAGTCTCACAACTCTCCAGAATTCGAATCGTTAAAGGAATTCTGCCGCCGTTAGAGACGACGAGGCCAGTCCTATTTACGGCACATCCGTGCCTCGGAGCAACGCGATCCAACGGCCAAACATCCTCGTGATTAACATACACAGGGCATTACCCTGCGATCGCTGTCCTCTACCCGAGCATCCATCTACTCATACTCCCACTCGGTGACGCTGTAAAGACCATCCCAGGTCAATCGCAGATTAGCCCAAAATTAAAATAAACAAATATATAATAGCTAATAATTTAGAAAAAAATAAAGACAAAAGTTACGGACCACGTGTCAGTAGTAATGAAATACAACGTAAGAAAAGTAAAAGATAAAAATAAAAAATATTATTATAAATATATCATACTATACAAAATTTTTAGGCACGATATTTGAACCTATAACTGTAATCCAATACGCTTTTCACAACGAAGGTGAACTCAGTCGATGTCATAATACAATCCAGTCGGCTAAAATGATTTTAATGGTAATTTTATCTGTTAATTGAATCTTTGTAATATCCTGTCTATGGTCTATTTACTGAGCGCTGCTGGCTAAAGTGTTTGCCAAATAATCGAAGAGGCGCACTCGAATACTGTGTGAAGTGCTTTGGAAAATACTTTTTATTCAGTATCTACCTTCTGAATTTATCGTTCACTTAGTTTTGTGAACTGTTGATTTTTTATCGATATTTTAATTGATTAAAAATGTGTGAATTCGGTTTTAAGGTTCCGTAACTCATAAAAAAACGAAACCCTTTTAGGAACGTTGTTGTCCGTCTGTCTGTCTGTCTATTCTAAGACTCTTCGACTTTTCGAATAGTACTTCCCGCGTTAGGTTGGTCAACGACGGAAAACATGAAATTAGTTTGACTCGTATTTTAGTTATTTTTTCTTCTTACTTAGGTAACTCACTAAAGTTTCTATAAGCTATATTCTTGCTTCTTTAATTTAATAGAGACCAGTCGTGGCAGAGAGAATGTGCAAGGGGGCACAAGTGTGTGACTTTAAACGCGACTGGAATGGAATATCTTCATTTCTTCGCTCTGGTGTCGAGACGCTATGCCTCCTGAATTCGGCGAAAAATATGGGGAACGGAGTATCTTAACACTAGGTTCTCTCTGCCTACCCTATTAGGTGGGGGATGCAGAGTGAAGCTGATTTATTTAGATTTTAACTTGATTCAATTTTGTCACGTTTATTTAACAAAAAGCATATAAAAGGTGTATAGCTTTTTTGTTAAACATACGAAAAAAAAATCCATTTCAATCTCCATTATTGCATAGTATTTAATTTGAACTTATCGAAATCGCAATTTGAAATCGATATTGAGAAAGACACAATCTAGTGCACTTGAAATTCTAACGTTTTAGTTAAGTTGGTTTATACCTCGCCTCTTAATTTGCAAAACAGTATTTACAATTTCTAGTGTTTTACTTGCACAGCTATCGAAATCTACAATAGTATCTTATTCATTTACTATTTAACAATTTCGCTATCGACATCTACATCATTTCATAGTAGTTGTACACTCTACAGGAAATCAATTTGCCCGAGCAACGGCAAGTTGCTTTTGATGGAAATAAAAAAGTGCACAAGAAAGGTTTTAATATTTTTGTCGAGGTCTCGACTCCTCTCTTTACAGCAAGACGCAGCACGGTAATCAGGAAAATTATTTACTCACGTCTACTGGCCTTGTTGGAGGTACTAGGGTTGCTAGCTTTTTTGCTATTTGCTTATTTTAGTTTTTAGAAATGTTGTATTATAATTATGTATTATATCTAAATAGTACATATAATGTAATATCTGTCTAGGCCAGTCGTGGCACAGGGACACAAGGGACTGTAAACGTGACAGATGGTGTAGTCGTTTCCCATTGCAGAAAATTAAATATTTAATATTTTCATTTCCTCGCTGTGGTAACGAGACAAAGCACGTCGTTGTGTTCCGCCACTCGACACGCAATGCCCTAAAGTCATTTGGCGGAAGGTGGAGAATGGAAGTCTCTTAATATGGACGGAGTGGCTTATCACTAGGTTCCAAAGTTCCCTCTGCATGCTTTGTGCGGGATACAATGTAAAGTTACAAAAAGCTTGCTTAATAATATGTGTTAAGTGTTTATACTTTTCTCGCATTCGTGATGCACTTTGTGGGTTCGACTTTAAGACGTAAAAAGGAAAATCTTGTTATTGTCTGTCCGTCACTCAGTAACCGAAAAGTTTTATAAAAAAAAGATAAGCTATGTAATAAGAGATCTGTATAAAAATATATTTTAGTATTTTTTTTATTACTATGGCTATATTTACACAAAAATTTATGTAAAACAATAAAGTGAACTCACCGGAAAATCCATTAAAAATTAAATCTATCGAAACCTTAAACGGTTTTATTGTTTAATAAATTAATCTAGGCTAACAAAAAAAAATAATTTATTTAAAAAAAATATTATAAAAAGCTTTCAGCAATACACCTGTCAGCTTATTTATAATTGTACAGTTCACTTAATAGTTTCATTTATAGACTGTAGTCAATGCAATATGTATTTCCTTCCAATTTTAGTTTGGCGACTTCTCTAAGATTAAATAAACAATACCCATTTATTCACAGATAAATCGACAGCTAACCAAAGTGGATATAAATAGTTAAATAGATTGTCTATAAATTTCTAATAACTCAATTATAGGAAATGTTGAAAGACATATTATTTTTAATTTTTATTTTATTTTATTTTTACCACTAGGCTGCGGCTATCGAAATCAAGTGAGAGGACCTGGCAGTTAGAAGACATGGCGAAGGCCTTCGATCGAGTGTGGCACGGGGCGCTTCTTGATAAGCTTCCAGCTAATGAGCTTCCCGAGAAATTATAAAAGTAGATTGCCAGCTTTCTCACGGGGCGCAACAATCATGGATTTTTATTCTGAATACATACCCATGAACGCTAGTGTCTCTCAAGGCTACCTACAGTCCCCTATGTTTTTCCTTCTGCATATCTATTATATGTTAGAGGATTCTAACATCTCATTGCTATGCAGATGATACGCAATAGACGCATTATATTCCGGCCGCGCTAGTCTTTAACGGGAAAACGTCGACTAGCACCGAAATAAACTTGTATCTTCTGTTGAGGCATCCCTCGGGAACATTTGCTTATATATGAAAGGAACTTGTTTCAATTCAATCCCCAGAAGACGAGTAAGTTTGCGCTTTGACCACTAAATAGTTCCCATTTGTCGTGCCGCACCCAGTATTAGTACATTGGGCCTTAGTGTTTGTGAGTGACAGTCACGATCGTGATCATCTGGAAAGCATGGCCAAATTGACTTCGAAGAGTTCTGGGGAACTATTAGACCTGGTTGGTACCTGCTGAAAAATTTTCTGGCGGTACAGTACGTCATAGATTACCGTGCTACTGTACCACCGTGTAGTTCCGTAGGAACTGCCTTCCACTGTCACTGCCGCCACAATACCTACAAAAAGCGCATCTACCGCATTTGTAGCCCCTCTGGTGTTACACATGATCGTAGGCGGAGCAGATCACTTACGATACATTACAAAAACACATACAGACTTGCTTAAATATCACACTATACACAAAATAAACACCGTTCTATTAAAGACGCTGCTTTATATTACCGAACGTATGATTTTTTTGTAATATAAGCCTTCCCCGAAAGCGATTTGAATCTACACTTTCATTCCAAGTATACTCTAACGATATAAGACTATGTATATTGTCTTCTCAGTGTCAACCCTACATCATTCACCAGCAGAATGATGAAGCAAGGGGAACCAGGACGCTTTGTAAACAGTCACCGCAACGGCTTCTTGCTGATTAATTTCAAGTGAGAGTGCATCGTGACTCACCATTCAAAGAGAAACGGCAACCGCCGGTTATTACTGCACTCTTATATTAATCTTAACTGACAATATACTGTTTTCTACAGAGTGTTGCATCCGGTGAAGTTATTTAAACTAGAATACATATTATAAACATTTATCCAATATATGAGTTATTGTTTTATTTTTTATCTGGGTCTACTTTACTTGTAGGGTAGGTGGAGACGATTGAGTGATATGTCACTTTGTTAAAACTGTTTCGGCTTAGTTTAAGAAATTTTTTTCTTTTATTTCACTCCGTTCTCCACATTCTCGCTTAATGTTTGATGTTTTGTCTTGCTACTATATTGAAGAAATTAAAATAATTCATTCTCTCTATATACACTTATGCAAATCTATACATATAATAAAAGTGTAACTTATCGCTATTTATATATGGAATTATTTGTAAAATGTTTGTCTCTTTGTTTGTGCGTTTATTCACGTTAAGAGCATTTCGAGAAGTTCACTTGATTTAAATCAGTTTATAAATGAAAAAGTTATATCGATATTAAGTATTTGGTTCGACAAAATTGCTACGACGTTTTTGTCGAATTGGGTGAAACTTTAATT
Organism: Heliconius erato x Heliconius himera; assembly: GCA_013421005.1. Lineage (NCBI taxonomy): Eukaryota > Metazoa > Arthropoda > Insecta > Lepidoptera > Nymphalidae > Heliconius > Heliconius erato x Heliconius himera. The sequence continues at coordinate 13,361 of JAATLQ010037841.1, read as the reverse complement.
TTTGATGAGACATAAGAACATGAAAGGAATTTAGAAGAGTAAATAAATAATGGTCTAGTTTAAGTGGGCGACGCCGCGAGCGTGACGCTAGTGTGTACATTCTGTAGATATATGTTTGTAATATTTTTTTTCTAATTTTACTCCCAACGTTATTCAAGAACCTAATTTTTGTATAAAAATTACTTAAAAAATAATTCAATGAGCGAAGGCAAAACTAACAAAAAAACAATGCTTTGTGTTTGAAACATTTAAAAACAGCAATTTGTTTACAGGCACCCTGACTAATGTAATTTATATTTTTGCCTCTAGGTTAGCTAAGGTTTTTTCCATTTCCCGTGCAATAAATCTCAGATGTCCGTTTTAAAAGTAATTCTCGTTTTCAGTTTAACCACTGTTCTTTAACTAAATATTTAACTGAAATGTTTTACAATTGTAAAATTTATGCCGTTTCGAACGTGGGATTTACAGATCGCGGTTCGTGCGTGGCCATTTTCTAAAACGTCGTATATCTTTCTTATTTATGTTTACAGCTTACCGGCCGCACCCGCTTCTGTATAGTTTGAATTCGTTTATCGGATTTTGTACACGTTCCGGTCGAAACCCATATCGATACACTTGATATATACGAGTAAGCGTTCGCCCTTACTAAATTATAAGAAATAAAAACTACCGCCGTACGTCACTATGAAATGGAATCCAAAAGAATTTTCAAATATTGGTTTATAGAAAAGGGTTAAGGTATTTTGCTGAATATATTATTTTTTTATTTTTTAACACAATCTTATATATGAATTATTAAATAATTGTCCTGTTCAATCTTTTCTTTTTTACTTTACTGTATCCTGCACACAGTAGAGTAAACAGGGGGAACTTAGTGTTAAGACACTCCATTCACCATTTTCCACCGTATTCTGCAGGCATTGCGTGTTGAGTGGTGTAACTCACCGCCGCACTTTGCCCCCAAACTACAGCGAAGAAATAAGACTATTAAATATTTCAATTTCTCGCGTAGGAATAGACTCACAACCTGTCGCGTTTTCAGTCGCACTTAGTGGCAATGCGCCACGACTAACCACATCTTAAAGTAAAACCTATATCTATAAATGACAATAAACATATTTATTTTCAATTAACATTAATTGCTTAACTATACATTTTTCCTACAAAAACAGAAAAATCTACCTAACTTTAATCCCATGAAGTGCTATAACTCGTGGTTAAATCCAGTGTCATACAGAACATAGGATCAGATATGTGCAATCGGCCGGGTCCCCAGGGTCCTCGCCGTCAAGTCTTGCTATCGCAGCGTACCAAGCCATTCGGTGTTAAAGTTTCTGGAATACCGCTTTTAGAATCTACAGAGTTGAGTCGAAGCTTATGTGTGCTTATATATACTATTGAGATCAATCGTGGCGCAGCGGTACAAAGGTATGATTTTAAACGGGGGAGGTTGTGGGTTCAATTCTCACATGGAGGGATGAATTATTATTTAATAATACCCTCAGTTTTTTTGCTCTGGTGCCCAAGGGAAGAGCGCAGCGTTAAGGCAATACCTCAAGAAATTAGCGGAAAGTGGGGAGCGGAGTCACTTGACATTAGGCTCCCTCTGCCTACCCAGCTATGTGAGAGTGAAGCTGAAATAAAAGAAATAGTATACTATAAGTAGTATAAATTTATTTCTTAAACAATAAATGCTGGATCTAGACCTGAAGCCTTCTATACAAGAAAAAATCTTAATTACACCACATTTGAACTAAAACACCGACGTACCTAAATAATAAGCCATCTTAAATTAAATAGCGTCGTATTAAATAGTTCCTGAGTAGTTTCTCATACAACAGCATCTCAATACTGTAGCCGGTCTGGCAATTCGTATGAGCTGTAATGCTTAAATTCGTACTTCCTTTGTAGTGTTCGTAAACAGCCAACCGAATAACTAAGATGCAAACTCTCTGCAACGTTCACCACAACTTTACATTCTACATTGAAAACAGTACGGAACTTGATTTATGTGCTTATATAGTTTTAAATTAGGTGAACTTAAATATTTATACTATATTAAACATTATCGGGAAATGGTTGGGAAACATAAAGCGGTTGTGATGGGTGTAGGTTTAATTTTTACTTAATAGGTCCATAGATAATTAAGAGTTTAGAAATGATAGATTTTCTCTGCCCAGTCTAGAATACGCTAGATAGTTTGTAAAGCTAGAAACAAATAAAGGAAATTTTAGTCTGAATTGAATTATTTGAATTGTTAGTTTTGTTCTACGTACATTTCTCGCTAATGTCATAATTTTATTTTCAGCTTCACGCTTCACAGCAGGGTAGGCAGAGGGAAGTGTTAAGGCAAGAGGCTAGTGTTAAGACACTCCGTTCTCCACTTTCTGCCGAATTCTGGAGGCTTTGCTTCGACACCAGAGCGAAGAAACGGAAATGTAATGAGATCAAACCCACAACCAGTCGGTTGTCTAATCAGTTTTACAGTTACACTTTGTGCCGCTGCGCCACGACTGGCCTCTTGTTGTTATAATGATCTGTTAAAAAAAAACAATCCCCACACTATTTTATTTATTGTTTGTCGTTTACTTTGTCGATATATTAAAAATACACAAAAATCATAAAAACCATTCCAATATTTTAAGTACTCGATTGAAATACTTCAATCGAGTTTCAGTTTGTTGAACTTTCATACTCTTAATACATTGTGAAGGTAGCATGTCTCAAGATGAATCGTTGAGTAGCGCGCTCACTCCACGTGGATCGTAAAATTTGCTCTCGTTCAAAAGTTAAGTAACGCTGTGCACGTCGTTACTGCATATTGACATGACTGTTGTAGGTGTATGTTTTTTTATCTAAATGTTATATGCCTTTGTAAAAAGTTATAGGACAATATATTAGTCCATTCTCAACATTCGTTTATTATCAAATTAGCTTATTTATAAATTCCCAAATAAATACAATTTAATCAATTTTAAGATTTTTTTTTTACTTTCGCACTGTATATTAACAGAGCGAGAAAATGAAAATTATTCATCCGCCCTGGGTTCAAATTTATTCCATAAACTAACAAGTTTACATTCAGACGCTGGGCCACTGCGCTACGACCTCCTGAGAATATCATATGAATAGTTTTATTATTTCGCTCCCCGATGTATCCCGGATATAGTAGAGTGGGTGGAATGAACCTGGGAACCTAGCATTCAGAGACTCCCTTCCCATTAAGATACTTCCGTCACCCACTTTCCACCGAATTCGATTATGATATGAATTACTAGAAAAAATCACTTTCACTTTGTTTTAACATAAAGTTTAAAAAAAGCTATATAAGTTTCCGATCTTTTTACGTGTCTTATACACACAAAACTCCAAAACTTACAGCGTCCTTCGTATAGAAAAGGGAACACAGTTAATATAAAACAAAGTACAGGTAAAATACAGGTGTGGCAATGTATGTTATCATTCCATATCTCGGTAAATATAGATAACCTAGCTATGCGTTACGCTTTATCTTTTAGATAGCCATAGTACCGACTCAATCGCTAGCGAACGGACAGCCCTAAACAAGTTTTGCGATACAAAATTGTTTGTGAAGTGAAATATTAAAGTGCAATGCCAGGAGTTGGAAGAGGCGACGGCCAAGGGCCGGCTGTCGGTAAACTGGAATCCCAGATTTACTGTATAAAATATACTTTGTTCTGTTTCAACGTTGTACTATGGGTGAGTATTTAGATTGGAAGCAGTGGTTCCGTACACTTTTAGTTATCTTAGTATGTTCACTATGAATTAGATCTACGTATTTACGGTCAGATACTCGATAAACTTCAAGAAGAGCAACTTCCAAATTGGAAATTGTTGCCCGATAGATGAGTGGTGTATTATCGTGAGTCACCGGTGTACAGTCATTCTATATTGATCTATGAATTATGATAGTTTAGTGTACTACTTCCGGTTGAGATTGCATTTTGTGGGCTATGTTTTTAATTTTTTTTAGCAAATATATCTTTATTATGCTGTTTAATAATAAACTATTATTTATGTTTTGTATGATGCATGTCTAATGATTAATTTACTATTCTGTACTATAATCTCAATTAAATAGAATATTGTTGATACAATTTTTTATCATAACACATCAAACAAATATCTGATAAAAAAATATTTGATTAATTTATTTTCACCACATTTTTACGTGCATATGAGGTTGATACTTTTGTTACACTAAAACAACAATGTGCTAACATGTATTGTGATTACCTCTAGATCTAGATTTTTTAAAACATAACAGTAATTTATTTCTGAAACTCATTAAAAAATCTGAATCATTGAATGTGAATCATTTTTAATTTTCATTTCTACTTACATAATAATTATGTCTAAGATAAAATAATATTCACTTTTTAAGAAACTACACACTACAAGACTCTACAATCTATTTTGCTCGCTGTGTGCGAGATACAGCGTGAAATGGAAAAATAGGGTTATTCTTTTTTAATATTAATTTAAAAATTAAATGAATAATATAAATAACTTAATAATTATGTACTAAAAAAGGTTTCAAAATACAATAACTATTTAGCCTAAACTAAATATGAACTAATAACGTGCGTATAATATAACCTAAAACTAAAATAAAGGGCCAACGTAATGGCTTATCAAGTTGATAAGCCACTCGTCCTGCTTTCCAAGTATATAGTGAATCATCTAATGACGAATAAATTGTTTCTCTTTGTTTAGTGAAAATAAAAAATAAAATAAATAAATCAGCTTCACGCTGTATCCCGCACACAGCAGGGTAGGCAGAGGGAACCTAGTGTTAAGACACTTCGTTCCCCACTTTCTGCCGAATTCTGGAGGCACTGCGTGTTGAGTGGCAGAACTCAACGCCGCGCTTAACCTCGACACCAGAGCGAAGAAATGGAAATATAAATTTAAGTAAATATTTCATCTCCTCGAGTGGGAATCGAACCCACAACCAGTCGGTTTTACAG
>JAATLQ010037840.1:14833-66156 GCA_013421005.1 Heliconius erato x Heliconius himera | reverse complement strand
TTATATCTTACCACGACATACACCAGTATACAATATGCTATCTCCTGGTGGTAGCAGCGATAGCAGCGGTAGCAGTATTTGCGTGGCGCAGGTGGCGGCGGCACCGGACCGTGCCCATCTCACCAGGGATTCCTCTTCACAACCGTAGTGCAAGTGTTAGTGAGAGTGTTAGTGAGAGTGTCAGTGAAAGTGCGCGAAAGCAGAGCAAGGCTGACCGTCAGCCACGTGTTTTTGATAGGGCTATATTTAAAAATCAAGCAACTTCTCCTATCATTAGTAAGCGAAATCTATTAGCTAAATAATTTTGTTGAATCAAAGAAACGCTTTATTTTATTTTGTATAATTTACTCTTAAGTTAGTTATAAGAAATATTGTTTATCATCATGTTATAGATCTTAAGTTCATCTCATTTGTCATGTATCATTTATCTCTGGCCCGGGAGCATGTTCGGTCCAAGTGTTGTAACCGAACACCGAACACCGCACCGCGGCGTAGCCTTTGACGCTCCCGGCGCTAATATTATAAAACAGTGCATATTCGGAACGCGTACTGTCCGGTAGCATTCATTAGCATTATAGCATAGCAAGCAATGAAGCAACTTTTAATTAAAATACTATTTTTTATTATCAACGCTAATCTCCAGCTACATAGTAGGCCACGTCCCCTACATAACGATTTATTGTTACATAAACAGATTTAGCAAATTTACATTCTAAGCTGACCATATATGGATTGCATTTTAGATATTAAATATAAATTTCTTTTAAGTCAGTTGTAATTTTTAAAAAAGCATTATAATAAGAATTTTTCTTGAAAACAAATGATTCCAAGATTTTAAAGAAATTAATCCATCATCCTGATGTCTTAAAAAGTAAAAAAAATAAAATGTTCTGCATACTTAACTGATATAATTTAGAATCATCGACAGGCAGTGCCACTTGGCACAATTTCAAAAGCAAATCATTTGCATATGATCAATGTATCTTACATTAATCTAACGAACCAAATGAAACGAAAATGAATAAATAAAAAAAATATTAATCTACAACTATTAATCAACTTTATCTAAATACTATCTAATAAAACTATTTTAACCGGATTAATCGCGTATATTTCATATTTATTATACATTTTTGGAAACCTGACGTTTCGAAAACCGAAATCCAAAAATGTAAAATCTTTAATATACGCGATTAATCCGGTTAAAATAGTTTCATTTAAAATGGTTTATAATTGTGAAAATCAAAGAACTTACTCACTAACAAACTACAGGACTATATTACATTATATTGCACAGGTACAGTAATTTACAACGCAAAATTATTAATATCAATTTAAATGCGGGAACCGGTGAGAGTAGCACATCGGCTAGGACGTGGTCGACATTATCCAATCTGGGCGACCCCACTGTAACAATTCAATAATGATCCCCTGCTGTGTAGGGATACCATTATTTTGTTTTTTTTTTATTGTAATTTTTTTTTATAAGTAGGCCATATTTTTTTTTAATTTATCTTTGTATTTTTTTTGGGATTTCTATATATTTTTAATGAAACTCTTAAGCGTAGACTGCAACCTGCAAGACTTGTGAACTCGGACTACTGCAAAGTGTTTGAAACGTTAGGTTCCTAAACGAAAATGGGTTTACACCGAATCACTAGCGTATATTAAATTCGGTTTCACAATTCTTAAGGAAATAAAATATTTAAATAATAAAGAAATAAATTATTTTCATATATTGGCTCTGGTAAAGAGGCAAAGCGCGGCATTGAGTTCCACCGCTCAACACGCAAGGTCTCCAGGATTCGGAACGGAATTTCAGGGAACGGAAGTGTCTTAAGAGGAACTGAGCGTCTTAACACCCTAGATTCTGCCTAAGTGCGCATAGGAGGAAAAAAATAGGAGGGCTATGCGCACTTGAAAGTTGTGAGCTTAAGGCTCATCGTCTAGGTGCACTTCTACTTTGACTAACTGAATCCAATAGTTGTTGATTCAAACTTCATTTGATAGAATTTAAGATAAATCTCTGGTTTAGTAAGATTAATCAACATTAAAGGCAGTGTAGAGTTTCGCCACTGACATTGAAATATGTTTGATTATTCGGAAAGTAAAAAGAATAAGTGGTTTATTACTATAATTTTCTATATAAAAAAAGTTCTATGCAATTATTGTCATCCTTGTGAATCAATCACGAATAAACACCGTTGCAACTGAAACCGGTAGTGTCGGGAAAAGCTTCCAGGCGTCTCAGTTGACATCCTAAATCTAGAGCGACACCATGACCTCAGTAAATTTGGAATTTTTGCAGAACCTCCTGAAGGACGAATATCCAGATGTGACCATTCATGATTTTGAGGTAAATACGTTTGAAATGGCAAAATATTTTTTCGGATTTTTAGCATTTTATAAAGTAGGTATAGTGTGTAGGTACAAGTGTGTGACTGTAAATATTGCAATTACAGGTGATGAGTTCGATTCATACTCGAGGAGACGAAATGTTTAATTTTATCTTTTCTTCATTTTGGTGTTGAGGCAAAGCGCGGCGTTGAGTTGGAAAGACACTTGGAAAGTACGGAGCGGAGTGCTTTAACACTAGGCTCTCTTATACTTCAATTGTCATTGTGTTTTTTATGCTTAATTTTAGATTTATTTAAGAATAAAAAAAAATATTCATTTTGTTTATCAATTATTTACTTTACTCTCCAAAAAATCATTGATCAGAATGTATTCATTATTCAGATAAGTTTCTGTTAATTGTCACCACGACACATAGTAATGATACATGTATGGTGTGGAAAGCCACCGTTAATATGATTGTCACTTGAGGTACAAAATCTCTCTTTTCCGTTGGCAGTAGTTGAGTTTATTAGCAATGCGGGTTCTTCGGAAGTGACTAATATGTCTAAAAGTTACCTCTGATCATACTGCCCCCTCAATACAGTCAAGTATTTACTGCCGTCTTAAACCAATACTGTGGTGTTTAGTATGCCACATATGCAGGTCAAATATTTTTATGTTGTTGCCTAAGAATTGAAATTTTATCGTCGTGGTGAGATATAGAGGAACAACCCGATTGAATTTAAGGAATTTACATATATTAATCTATAATAATAACTAAAAACATAAATATATTTTAGGGCGCACCAGGATCCAAGCGAGGAGATAATTATACATCAATGGTGTACCGAATAACCTTGAAAGGTTCGCGAAAGTCCATTGAAGACGACAACACAGAGATTATTGAACCTTGGGAAGGATCTATTATATACAAATGTTTGCCAGAAAGCATTCTACGTCGTGAAGCTTTCAAAAGCGACGAACTGTTTTGTAACGAAGTAGCTTTTTACAATAAAATATGGCCAGCGTTGTCCAAATTTCAAGGCCAATGGGAGAAAGTACTTCGTCCCCTTAATTCCATACCCAAATGCTACTTAGCGCAGAATGATTTGGTCATTTTGAAAGATTTGAAAGAGTTCGGGTTCATGATGCCTGATCGGAGGAAGGGACTGACTATTGATCAGTGCTATTTTGTGCTGAAACATTTATCTCACTTTCACTCTTTGTCGCTGGCTATGAAGTATTACGATCCTGAAGGATTTTATGAATTATTAAATATACAAGATGGAATTTCTGAAGGTAAGAAGTTTTGTTTGTATTAAAAGCAATATTGCGGTGTGTGTCTGCTTGAAAAATTAAGGGCAAAAAAATGTGAAATTAATATATTATGTTGCATTTAATTAATCTACGTGTGGCATTAGTTTTGACTACTTTCTTGTTCAAATTTTTATTTTGTAGCAACATTTCAATTTTGTGGTGGTAGGAGAGTGCCTGCGAGAGCTTAATGAAAAAATACAATATAAATGTTGATTTTTGTAATTTAAATTATTATTGTTTAACATTTCTAGTATTTTTCGTCTCTGAAAACGAAGATTACTACAGGAGCTACTACAGTGAAGCTACACGTAATGCTATAGCCATGGTTGAAGAAGAACTTAAAGATTCATCTGATAAGGAAAAATATTTGGTTCCCTTTAAAAGATTTTGTAATGAAGATACTTTTTTCCAATCTATGGTGGAGATGGTCGCTCCAAGGGAACCTCTAGCGGTGATATGTCATGGGGACTGCTGGACCAATAATATGTTGTTTAAATTTACGGATGGTGATCTTGCTGAGGTAATTTGGATATAAAATTAAATCAATCATAGTTTATCTATAGTTTATCATAGTTTATCTATTATATATCACTGGTTCCCAACTAGTGGTTCGCAGAAGCTTAAATATGGTCCGCGAACGATTTTAATTTTATGAATGGGGATAGTGAGGCGAAGTTTCTGTTTGAAAATCATAGTTAATTTTTATTATACATACATGCATAGTGGTCCCTGCTATCAAGAATAATATAAAAGTGGTCCTTTATTAAGAAAGTATTGATTGAAAATTGTAAACTTTTGTGAAAAAAATAAGCATGACTTAAAGAGAATGTTACATGACTACATTTATAAGTGTTACCATTTCTAAGCTTGGTGCTTTGCTTCGGAATAGAATCCACGTCTGTTGCGTTTACAGTCACACCCTTGCAGATATAATAAAAATCCACATATTCCAGATGTACATCGTAGACTTTCAGCTGGCACGTTACGCGTCACCAGCTCTAGACCTAGCTTTCCTCATATATTTATGCTTGGAGAAGGACCAGCGAGCTGAACACACTACGTCACTATTACGATATTATACTGATGAACTTTATGAGAGACTGTCAGAAATGAGCGATGGAAATATCTTGGACAAGGAAACTTTACATGATATGTGAGTTTAGTGAAACTTAAGTGTAAATGATTAGTATTTAATTTATTGATATATAAGCGATTCGGATGATTGATCCAGTGAGTGATCGGTAGATTGATGTATTTATTGATAAATTGGCAAGCCAAGTGATTGACAGACTTAATCGATTAAATTAATCGATTTATATCGATTGATTCTATATCGAATATAGATATAAATCGAGAGTTATGGATGGCTCGGTCTACATATAATATAGATATATCGAGTCATCCAGCTTGAAAATATAGAATTAGTCGATTTTCGGACTAAGTATTTATTAGTACCTGTTTTTCTTCTCAGGTTACAAGAGGAGTTTAAGAGCAGCAGTCGCTTCGGTCTCGGCATCGCGTTGGACATGTATCCGATAATGACCTGCGATAGCAACGAGGCACCCAACCTTTATCAGGAAAAGGTAATAAATATTATTTCCTCGGAACGCCATAACTAAAGATCCATAACGTAATATTATTTATGATATTTTAAGTTATACGGGCCAGTCGTGCAACTGTAAGCGCGAAAGGTGCGGCAATGTGCGACATTTAGTTTCGCCAGTCAACACGCAAAGCCTCCAGAATTCGGTGGAAAGTGGAAAACCGAAATCTCTTAATAGAAATGGAGTATCTTAACTCTAGTTTCCCAAGTCCCCTCAACGTACCCTGCTATATACGGTATACAACATGAAGCCAGTCATTGCGGCCAGTCGTGGCGTTGACAGGATGTGGGTTAATTCCCACTCAACACGCTATATCTCCAAAATTCGGCGGAATGTGAGAAGCGGAGTGTCTTAGCCCTAGGCTTCCTTTGCTTACCTACTATATGTGGAATACACTTAAGTCTATCTAGAGACATTTTCTGGAAGAGGCCTGGAGTTTATTAGCTTTGCGCTGATTTGTTCATGCAAATGTTTTTTTTTTCGGTCAAATTAGTAAAACTTCTGAGGTATGCACCAGACTTTTCTGGGGTGGGCACGGACTACCCGACCTTGCCTCTTCCTACGCGAATGGGAATACAGCGTGAAGCTGAAAAAAAATAACATGAAGCTTACAATACGTAATATACAAAAAGAGCAGCGTTGAGTTGTGCCACTCAACACGCTATGCCTCCAGAATTCGGCAGAAAGTGGGGAACGGGAGTGTCTTAAGACTAAGTTCCCTCGGCCTACCCTGCTATGTGCGGGATACAGCGTGAAGCTGATTTATTTATTTTCACTTTAATACTTCCACTATATTTAGGAAAGTGAAATATCTCCATCTCACGAAATGAGCAATTGTATCAAACCAGTATGGACTTCGAACGAGGCCTGCAGGAAGAAAATGACGGATTTGGTGACAGAACTCGTTGACAGCGGACTTCTATAATTTTTTTTTATTATTTTTTTATACCTAATTAATTTATTATGTACCACATAATTTATTATTATTATAAATTATTTTTATTTTTAGTGCTGGACGCTGCGTGTAACAAACAATGTAACGAATTTATTTATTAAATCTATATTTAAGTATTAAGCTTATTTTTTCACACTTATTGAACAAAATTAGAGCAAATATGTTTATAAAAAACAAGCAAAAATTAAAACCACAATTGTAAATTTAATTTTTGTGGTAAATCTAAGGTGTTTAAATAACTAGTTATTTTTTAAATGCTAGTCAATGTCACTCATTACAAGAAAAATAAAAAATAATCTCTATATATTGTTATGAACCGCTTGAAATATGTAAAACAAAAACTGTTAAGGAAACTTGCCAAAATATAATAGTGAAACTGCATTAGAATCGGCTAAGGCATTTCTGAGATTAACGTGAACAAACGGACAGATAATTAGACATTTTTTTTAAATAATTGTTGACATTAACACATTAATAGTTATTTTCATATAACTTTCATTTACAGACAGCGATTGTTTAGTTTTATTATATGTAAAAAAAAATTAAATTAAATCAGCATCACGCTGTATCCCGCACATAACACGGCAGAGGGAACCTAGTGTTAAGACACTCCATTTCCCACTTTACGCCAAGTTCTGGAGGCATTGCGTGCCGAGTGGCGGAACTTAACTTCGCGCTTTGCCTCGGCACCAGAGCGAAGAAATGAAAATATAAATGTAAATATGTAATTATTTCATTACCTCTAGTGGGGATCGAATACACAACCAGTCACAATTTGTGCCCATGCGCCACGACTGGCCTCTTTTTTATTTTTTTATTAGAATTATATCTATAGATAAATGAAACAATATTTCATATGTAGTTGAATATAAATTTATTACGTTTAGTAAATATAAACACTGGTGTTAGACTTACATTTATTAGAACCATGCTTTGTGACGATTTTACATTAAAAAAAATATTTTTCTCTTACAAAAATCAGATCGTTTATACATTTTATATGAATATTGAAATATAATTTATTAGTGTAAAGTGCAAAATTTGTTTTTTTTTTTGTAATTTTAATTTTTTGCGGGTAGTTACGAAAAATGCAATGGATATGGACGGAAAATTTTTAATAGAAAAAATTTTGACCATTACATTTATTTTTATATGAAAAAAAAAAATAATAAAAAAACAATGAGAAATGTAATAAAAAATCAAATTTTGACTACCTTATACCATATAATAAAAAAAAATAAAAAAGTAAAAATTAAAACCGAATTTCGCACTAAATTATATTCAATGGTACTAAAAAAATACATACCCGTACTGATTCGTGGCACAAAGTTAATGAAACCTAAAACTAAATGATTTTTTTATAAATAAAAAAAATAATAAAAAAAAACGTACGGGCCAAATATAATATAATACAGATCTTATTAGACTTAAACTAAACAGTCATTGAAAACTTCAGATTGTATGAGATTCGCCTTTTATCTGAAGATTCCAATAATTTTTTTTAAATGTTATATAATTGTATATTAAAAATTTAAAATATTACATAACGCTATTTTAAATAATATATTATTTAAAAGACGATAATATGGTATCAAATTCACATTTTTTTAACATGATAATGTAATTTTTAATTATTTTTCTATATAATTATAGCGTTTATTTATCTGCACCAAAATTTAAGGCATTTTTATTGAATATTTGGTTTACTTCATTTTCATTCCACTTAACGTAGTTCCTCTACCTTTAGACGCTTGTGTAGGTCTCATGAACCCTGACGTCTTTGTCTTTAGTGGAGGTCTTGGAACTCCTACTGAACTCCCACTCGACGAGGACCTAGATGCCGGCATCCTGGACACAGGTTTTTGCACTGGTTTCGGGATGGGTTTGACAGGAGTTGGCGCTTTCTTCACTGTAGCTACTGACACTGAACTGTTTAACGAAGATCTGGAACTTCGCAAAGAAGCTCTGGAAGTCGATCTTTCTACACGTAAGGAAGTGGCGCGTTTCGTAAATCGTTTCGGGTCCAATGGAGTCCGAGGCGGCGTTTTCGTGTCTTTGGTAGTTATTTTCTTTGGAATTTCCGTCTTTTTGGGCACTGGAGATTCACATTCCATGTTGCATCCTGATGATGCTCCTTGGGAAGCGCTTTCGGAGTTGAGACTTTGCGTCTCTTCGAAACCTTCATCGTTGAGCTCGTGTTCGCTTTTAACTTTCGGAATTCTAGGAGAAATCGTCCTTTCTGTAGGGATTTTATCTATTTTAGCATTCATAGATTTCCTATAAGCATTCCTCGACCAGACACCAGTAGGTGTCTGTGTCGGTGACTTTAGTTCTCTTATAGCTTTTTGAACGTCCTCCTGGTTGATGGACGTCTGCCGCCTCATTCTGGAGTATGGCACTGATTTATTATCTTTGGTTGGTTTCTCTGTTCCACTTTGACCTTTTAATCTATCCTGCCAACGTTTTAACCTAACTTCTTTCTCGTCTTTTATTGTTTCTTCCACTGGTTTCGTTTCTTTTGGAGTATCGATTGGATACGACGCTTGGATTTCCAATTTAGACGGTCTCAACACTTGAGTTTCTGCTATTAATTCAGCACTTTCCGGTTTCTTTTCTTCTTCAGGAGAACTTGATTCTGGTGTTCTCTTGTATCTTCTCGTTCTTCTTGCAGCTGAGAACCTGTCGAATTGTCCGTCACCTAATATCTCCTGACACAAGTCCTTCATTTCGGTGGAAGCTTTTTCTGGTATTGACGATTGGAATTTTCGACAAGGCTCTCTTTCTGGTGGTGGGTTGAATATTTTTCTTTGTACGGGAGGTGTTTCGATGTTATCAGAATCTATTTCAACTCTATCAGATTTTTCTGTTTTGTTATCTTTAACACTGGTAACGGTGATGTCGGGTAGTTTTCGTTTCTCTTCTTCAGTAATGGATACAAGTGGTTGAGGCGAGTCGATTTGCTGACGTGATCGCTGTCTCCTGAGACGTCGCATCTCTTCGTTTTCCTCTGTTTTCCGCCATGGCAGCCTGTCTTTTGTTTTTGGTTGCACGTCTGTACAAGAGCAATGTAAAATTATGTTATTTTAATTTTAAAAGTATTATTATAATAAGATGAATTTAATTTTCTTTTTATAATTTTTTAGTTAAACAATATTTTGTTACAAATAATTGTACGTGAGTGCTTGCTAGTAGTTCTATTTATAAATTTAAATAACATTAGGATGTGTAATTACACTTGTGGTTATCATCATCATCTGATGATTATGAAACAGACTGATGTCTGTTTTTATCTACTGCTGAATATAAGCTTCTCTAATATTGAATTTGTTTTTATATATATATGTGTGTGTGTATGTGTGTGTGTGCGTCTCACCCTCGACGGCCTCGATGGCGCGCACGAGGTCGGTGTCGGTGACGGCGGGCCGCCACTGCGCGCCGCGCGCCTCCGCCAGCGGGCCCAGCCCCCCGCACGAGCTCTCTGCGTGCATACACATTAATATTGTAAGTTAAATTTATGATAAAAGTGGAACAAAAGTAGTAAACACGATTACGACTCGTCGACAGTACTGGCCTAGTCTTACGCTAGGCTTGGATTAGAGATGGATTAGAGATGATGTGCATGAGACGATTACAATATATAAGAATGTGATATAAGACATTAATTTAAATTATAAAATCACTGTTAAACTGGAGTAATTTTTCTACATTGTAATATAATATACTGTAGTACAGCATCCGCCTGTCAAATGTCAACACGATGATTGTGGGTTTGATTCTTTTAAACTCCACGTCTTTCCTTTTGCCTTTCCTGCTAGCATCCATACGAAAGTGTCTTATAATAATAATAATGTTGTATTTAAATAACACACTTTCGTTCCCCACTTGTCACCAAATTGTGAGGGCATTGCGTGTTGATTGGTGGAGCTCAACCCCGCAATTTACCTCGTTACCAGAGCCAGGGAAATTAAAATATTAAATATTTCATTTTCTCAAGTGGAAATCGAACTCAAAACTCACTCACGTTTACAGTTGCAAGTCAATCTAATCATTACAATTTTTCTGTTCTGGTAAGACAAAATGTCTCGAAATTGGACGAACAACAGAGCATCTTAGAATCAATTTCTAAACACTCAGCAGGAAATGCGTGAAAAATGAAAAAAAATATAGGAATATTTCACGCTGTTCCTCACCGGAGTCGTTTTCCAAGGAGCGCCGGTGCGCCGCGTGCACGCGCGCGCGGCGGGGCCTCTCCTCCTCGCTGTTGGCACGCAACCACGATTCGATTTTTTGACGCCATTCCCTGCATTATTATAAAAAAAAACTATATAATATTCTCTATATTATAAAATATATAAAAAAAACATATAAACAATCAATATATAAAGCAGTTATCTCCATAAGATACCTCTTCCACACAAACAGTGAGAGTGACAATGGTAATAATTATATTACAAAATTACACTATATCGTTAAAAAACATTTAGAGAATACAACTGTAAACAACTTTACAGTGGCGGGTTAATAGCAATATAAATCAAGAAAATGATCTGCTCTGTAACAATTGAAAGCGTGGCGTTAAACTCCATCACGCAACACGCATTGTCTCAAAATTAGACAGTGCGTGGAAAAAAGAGTGTTTTAACACTAGCTTCTGTTCCTCATAAAGAAAGTATTAAAAATTACTTAGGCTTAGCTTCAGTCGAAGTTTCCACTGCCGGCACAGGTGGTGTGGGGATGGGGGTGGGAGTGGGAGTGGGCGAGGGTGAGGGGGAAGACGGTCGTTCTCCAGTACGTTCTCTGTCAGGGATCTCTAATCGAGCCCGGATCGGTGCACGGCGGGACCAGGAGCGATCTGAAAATTAAATGACTATTTATTGTACATCATAATGTATTACCGTTACGGAGTTTACTTTCTTCTTTTATATACTAAATGAACCTATAATTTTAATATAAACAAATAGAAAATGTGAATAAAAATAAATGAACAGGTCTAACAAACACAATTTAATTAGGAGATTATACTATAGACAGTAATATAAATTACAGAGCCAGGCTTAGTACCATTAAAATTAACTTAATATTATTAATTACTTAATGAAATAAATAAGAATTTAATTTCAATTGGAAATTTTATTTTTGTTTACTTGAATAAATTTGGAGTATAAAAATGCAAAATCTATGCGTAGAAAAAGTGATTTATATCTCAAAAATATATTTTTATTGCTCATAAGAACCTATGAAAATAAATAAATAACTAGCGACCTTATCGCGGCTTTCCCTTCGCTATGTATTATTCTCATGTACTATACTGCTATATGACTGTAGTTTCATTTAAATCCGTATAAATTACTATATATTTGTTCCAACTTACCTAAGCTTCCCCATACGTTCCGTTCCCTACCCTCTTGATTTGGGGATGAATGCCTCAAAAACTCTAACAAGCCATCTTCATCGTCTCCAGGACTCGCGCGACTTCGACGTCGTAGACTGCCAGTTGGGGTTACATCTGGAAATAGAATTAAAAAATATAATTAAATTATTGAGGCCACTGTGGCCTATTGGCTTCAAAACCTGTAATAGTTAGCTAGGGGCCGTTCAAGTATTACGTAAGCAGTTTTTTTGCAATTTTTGACACCCCCTCCCCCCCCCCATCCCCTATGTCATCAAAAATAAGCAATCCTCTTACAAATATTTCATTGAAAACGTCCAAAATAAGCAAACTCAAGACCCCCCGCCCCCCTACTACAGTGCTTACGTAATACTTGAACGGCCCCCTATTTATAAAAAAACACAATATTACCTGGAGATGGTGAAGGATCATGAGGTTTCCTCAAAGATCGTCTTCCTAATCCATTTCGTATATCCAGCAGAAGAGACTCCATGAGAGACTCACACTCCGATACAGGTGTACTGCACATACTGCCGCCTGAAATTTTGGTGAATTTTTTGTTATTTTAATATTCATTATAAATATAATGAAAAAGAAGCCATTATGGCGTGGGTGGCAAGCAAAGTGTTTGGCTGTAAGCTCGATAGTTTTGTTTTGATTTTTAATATATAGAATGAACATGTTAAAAATATTTAAAGTATAATTTGGAATTAAAAACTTATATACAAACAAGCGCGAGTCGGGCACGCACACCGAGGGTTTCGTACAAAAATTGAAGGTCTCGAGCTTTTTCGGAAGTTTGAAGCTCAGATTAGGGAAAACCCTTTCATACTTCACTTGAACTAGCGGCTTTAATAAAATAAAATTTTGCTCCTCTTTTAAAGCTATTATTTTTTAGGATTTAACCACAAGTGTGTGGGTAGATTTAAAAATTTTATGATTTTTTCCTGAACTAGTGCTACCTATAGATACTACCTGCCAAATTTTATAACTTTAATTTAAGCGGAAGTATCCTATTAAATTAGATTTTCTTTTTAGTGTGTATATACGCGTTTTTAGCGATATAAATGGTTATATCTTTTTTAAGTAAATATAAAAATACGATTTTTCAGAAATCAAGGGACCGTAGATCAGAATATATAGTGTGAATTTAAGCTCGATATTTTCAATCGTTACTGAAATAAAGGCTCTTTCTTGGCAGACAGACAGATAGACAGATAGACATACGGATAGACAGATAGATAGACGGACGGAAGGACAATAAAATGTTTTTTTAAGGGTTCCTTTTTTTAATGGTACGGAATCCTAAAATCAGTATAAGAAACCGGCAAGACCATTGTGGCGCAGAAACAAAAGCGTGAGGTTGTAAACGGGACAAGTTGTGGATTCCATTCTTATTTGAGGAAATTAAATATTTAATATTTTCGTCGACTTCCGTCACTAAACACGCAATGTCTCCGGCAGTGTATAGAATAACACTCAAAGCTCTCACCAGGGCGGGCCCTGGCGGCGCCGAGCGCGAGGTCGCGGGCGCGGCGGCGCGCCGCCGCCTGCTCGTCCAGCGCGGCGCGGCGCGCGTTCTCCGTCACCGCCGACCGGAACTTCGTGCAGAACGTTACGAACGTCTGGAAAAATAATTCTATTTATTTAAAAAAATCTAAATCTATATATTCCTTATTAGATTAGCTTGTTCTTGTAGTGGACAAGGAATTTTGGGTCAAGTTATATTGAGGCCGTAACGAATCGTTACGCAGAAGCACAAGCGTAAAACCGTAAGGTGGTCTATTAAAATATAAATTACAATAAATGTTTAATAATGATTAGCACTAGTAAATAAGAAATATAATAATAACACTATACAAACCTTAAAACACTCCTCTAATTTGAAAGAGACGGGATCTTCACAGAAGAACTCAGCCAATTGTTTTCTCATACTTTCCACCTCCTCCATGTCCTTGTTTAAAGCTGAAACTTCTCTTTCTGCTACCTAATTTAAAAAAAAAAACTTAATTAAATTACATTATTATAATTTCATCAAATCACAAAACAAAAATATAATAGACAAACTAGGAACTAAAGCCAGAGCTAGGAACTAAAGTCAACGAGTACTCGATGTGGATACCTAGGATAAAGTATCGAGACAAGAAACATAACAAATACACCACAAGCAAAAGACATAAAATCTTAGCAGTTGCTACAAAATTTTATGAAAATCTATACAGAGATACTAGCAAATCAGAGGAAACCAGTATAGACGAAAGTGATCAGTATGATGAAACCATTTCATGAATATTGCAAAGTGAAATTAGAAACGCTATCACAACCCAAAAGGCAGGCAAAGCACCAGGAGAAGATAAGATAAGAAATTAATCGCTTAAATTGACCCTTAATCAAATATTAGAACCACTTACACACATATTTAATGATATACTACAGAGTGAACATATACCGCTACAATGAACATCATCTACTATAACACTTATACATAAAAAGGGAGATAAGGATAACATAAATAATTATAGCCCCATTAGTCTTATGTCAAACCCGTATAAAGTATTCATCAAGGTCATATTAGAGCGGTTAACTAAAGCACTAAACAGTAACCAACCCAAAGAGCAAGCAGGATTTAGATCAGATTACTCTACTATTGACCATATTCATGCTGTTAAACAACTTATTGAAAAATGCAACGAATATGGGAAGCCATACTATCTATCCTTTGTAGATTACAACAAAGCATTTGACTCATTAAACCATAAGTATATTTGGACATCATTAATAAACCAGGGAATGCAAAAAAAGTATATTAGAGTAATAAAAAAGATCTATGATAATATGACAAGCCAAGGTTCAGCTAGAAAGATCAGGAAGGATATTCAAAATTCAAAAAGGTGTAAGACAAGGAGACCCATTGTCCCCAAAATTCTTTAACTCTGTGTTGGAAAACGTTTTTAGACAATTAAACTGGGATAAGTTTAGAATTAATATAAATAGTGAAATCTTAAATCACTTGAGATTTGCAGATGACCTCGTACTTTTGCTGAAGATCATACTACGCTTCAGACTATGCTACAGCAACTGGTAGAGGAAAGCAAGAAAGCCGGATTGTCAATGAACCCAAGCAAGACAAAACTACTAACCAACCAGGCAAAAGTAAAAATTAAGTTAGGAGAAGACGAGATCGAATATGTGGATGAGTATATATATCTGGGTCAAGTGATAGCAGTTAAAGACCTGTCGACTAAAGAAGTGGATAGAAGGGTAAATACTAGTTGGCAAAGGTACTGGTCACTTAAAGAAGTAATGAAGAATAAAAATATACCCATTTCAGAAAAAAGAAGGGTGACCTGCATCCTTCCATGCCTCACATACGGCTGCCAAACCTGGCCACTAACGAACAAGATCGAACACAAATTACTTACATGTCAAAGAGATATGGAAAGAAGCATGTTATTTCTGAAGCTTAATGACAAGTGAAAGGCAACAAAAATTAGAGGCATATCTAAAGTAACAGACGTGAAAGTTAAAGTAAGAACTTTTAAATGGAAACGGACTGGTCATATGATGAGAAGCAAGGCGGATAAGTGGTCTAAGAAAGTTACTGAGTGGTATCCTAGAAATGGGAAAAGACAAAGAGGAAGGCAAATCAGAAGATGGGAAGATGACCTACCAAATGGATGGCGACGGTTAGCAAAGTGCCGCGATAAATGGAAAGAAATGGAGGAGGCCTATGTCACAAGACAACCTGACCTGGTTGCATATAATGCAATGTAAATAATAAGCAAATAAGTTATATAGGTTTAGTGATATAATAAAATAAAATATATATTTTTTCTGTAATTAGATATAAGAAACTTGGGTCAGAGAATAAAGGCTATTTTTATTTTTATTTTTTATTTATTATAATTTCATCATTATTGTTTAATTATTATTATTTTAAACATATCGCCACATTGACTGACAGCAAACAGGAGGGTTTTCGGTTTGAATACCACACAGGGAATAATTAATTTCATTAACTTAAATAAGATATCCATTAGTAAGATAAAGCGACGCTGAGTTCCGTCTGTCTCGTAATGTCTGAATGTCTTGAATTTGAACGAAAATTCTTCAACACAAATACAAAACCTAAAGTACATAAATTTAAAAATACCTGTAAGAAATCACCCATCTGTTCTCGAATATCGTGTTGCGTAGTGTTCTGTATCTCCTTCTTCAGCGTAGTGATTCTTTGGGATAGAGTATTTATTTCGTTGTGTAGCTGTTCCACACTCGCTTTGGACGCCTCCTCTAACACTCTAATGTCGTCCGCGAAGTGAATTAACTCTTTATTTTTACGTTCCGCTTGCTGGAAATTTATGTAAAAATTAAATCATAATTATATAACAAATTTTATTTAAATATCGTAATTCATACTATCATCATCATACTTAGTATTATAAATAAGAATGTAAGTCTGTTTGTTACGTTTTCACGCCAAAACTGCTCAACCGACTATCATGAAGCTTTGTATAAACATTCTTAGAGGCATTGGAAAGGACATAAGATACTTTTAATTAAAAAAAATATATATTTTTAAAAATATAAAAATTTGAATATTTTTAAATATATTTTGTAAGCGAGGGAAGCTGCGATTGTAGCCTTGAGTAATATATAGTTTGTACATCAGAATACAATTTATGTGTAAATTATATATAAATTGAATATAACAATAAGTTTAAGCGGGCGAAGCCGCGTTTTTGTAGTTTTTTTTTACATAATATACAACGCGATTTTGTCATTTTTATCTATAATAAAGGCAGTTTGTTTTCAATTAAAGTATGATAAAATGTAAATACGTTAGAGTTGTATATGATACGTGAGTACATGATAAATTATTTGTGTCCGAAGCAACTCTGCTTAGCTTTGAGCTGTGTACACAGTGGGGTAGGCAAAGAGAACTAGTGATAAGTACTTCTTTCCCCATTTTCCGCCGGATTCTGGAGGCACTGCGTGTTCAGTGGCGGGACTTTACGCCACGTTTTGCTCCGACACCAGAGCGAAGAAATTGAAATATAAATTTAAATAAATATTTCATTTCCTCGAGTAGGGATCGAACCCACAATCAGTCACGTTTACAGTCACAGTTTGTGCTCCTGCGCCATTGCCTTTTTCGCTAAATAGACATAAATAAAATAGCTACATATTTGCAAATTATTGGCGCCATTTTATAGTTTTATTATTATTTATATTATTGATTGTATCCTATTTATAATATTATGGAGTGCCACTGGAGAGGTTTGTATCCAGAATACAGCATAATTATGATAGTATATAATGTATAATTATATCATCATCATCATCATTATTATCACGATCATCATCATCATTCTGTCTTCTTTATTTTAGATTAATTAATTGAAAATTTAAAAGTAAATATCAATGTACATTGAGTTCCGCCACTCACATCTCGAAAATTTGGCGGAATTTTGAGAACAGGGTGTCTTAATACTAGGTTTCTTCTGCCTATCCTGCTATAACATTGGATACAACGTGAAGCTGAAAAAAAAGGCAACTGACCAAAGCGACATAGTGCATGAGGTTCATCCCCGGCTTGTTGGCGCGGATGTCGGACAGCTTCTGCAGCGAGGACAGCTTGACGCCGGCCGCGCCGCCCGCGTAGCCGCCCGCGTTCAGGAAGTTGCCGGCGATCAGCGAGATGTACAGGATCTCCTGCGATACATATATAAACACTCTACTTGTTATATAAAACAAATAATTTAACTTTATATGGTAACGTTTAGCTCAATTGATTTTTGAGTGCTTGGAAGGTATCCATATTTTATTTATATATACAGTTTCCCGCATACAGCAGGATAGGCAGAGGATACCTTGAGTCAAGAGATTCCGTTGCACACTTTCCGATTTTGGAGGCATTAGACATTGAATCGCGGTACTCTACGCCGCCCTTTGCCTAGACACCAGAGTGAAGAAATAAAATATTTAATTTTTCATTTACTCGATTTAAAATCAAAACCACAATTTGTGATATTTACAGTTACAGCTTGTGACCCTAAACTATTTTAAATTTAAATAAATGCTATTGGCAACAATAAAAAGAACGTTCTTTTATAAAAGCTATTTAATAGTGAATACGGAGTATCTTAACATTAGATTCCCTCTGCCTACTCTCCTGTGTGCGGGATACAGCGTAAAGCTGTTTTTTTTTCTATCATTCATCAGTTTAAGTTTGGAATTAACTAGATCAATTATAAATATAAGAGGATAAAACTTGAATAACATCTATCGCTCTGATATTGTGATAAGAATATATTTTATAAAGACGCCACGGTGGCGCAACTAGGGGATTTGGCGGAAATAGGGGAACGGAGTGTCTTAGCACTAGATTCCCTCTGCCTACCCTGTGTGCGGGATACAGCGTGAAGCTGATTTAATTTTAATTTTTAATACCTGAATAGCACTTGAAGACATTAAGTCATCTCCAGCAACCAGTATAGCGTTGATAGCACTCTCTAAGTACCCAGCAGTGGACGCCCATTCTTCTTTTAACAGCATACATTCTATTCTTAATTTGTAACTGGAAAAACAGAAAAAAAATGTAAATATTAAAGTATAATTGTAAATATAATAAAATAAATAAAATTTAGATTAGTTGAATTATATACGCGATTCTTATAGCTTGTGGACATAAAATATTTAATATTTTCATTACTTTGCTCTGGTATCGAGGTAAAGCAAAGCGTTGAGCTCCAAAATTCAGTAAAAAAATTACATCCAGAAAAATGGGGAGCCGAGTGTCTTAGCACTAGGTTCCCTCGCTGTACCCTGCTACACGCGGGGAGCAGGTGGCAGTGAACCTGGAAAATAAGTCAAGAAATACTCACTTGGGCAACTGTATAAGTTGTAGCAAGAACTTCTCAGCGTTACCTAACTTGGTCACATCTCCAGTAAACGCTTTCAACATCTCACATTCATCTATTTCTGGTAATATTTTGAGGAGACCACGCAGTTTCTCAGTACCTATATCATCGTGGGAACCTTCCCGAATTAGTTGTATTATATCTTCGTTGGAACTAAAAAAGGAAAAAAATGGAAAGATTTTTTATATTACTTTTAAAGTGATTTTTTATTCGAAAATTATGTCTTTGGTGGACTGTTAAGCCTATTGTTTTGTCAATGTGTTTAGTTTGAAGATTTAAGTAGAAATATTTAAATGGGAAAATTGTTGTTTTACTTAAATTCTTTATTCTCATTCTATACTGTCCAACTTTCTTCTTGAGAAGTCATTGAGTTAC
Source organism: Heliconius erato x Heliconius himera (assembly GCA_013421005.1). Taxonomy (NCBI): domain Eukaryota; kingdom Metazoa; phylum Arthropoda; class Insecta; order Lepidoptera; family Nymphalidae; genus Heliconius; species Heliconius erato x Heliconius himera. The sequence continues at coordinate 47,259 of JAATLQ010037840.1, read as the reverse complement.
TTACATAAGATATATAGATCAGTAAACAAATGATTTATACTTTAGTGGATTTATGTGTTGATTGATATTCTTTCCAAAAATCATATCCAAAATTTTTTTTTTTTGTAAAACAATATTTAACAAAAAAATTACATACCTGCGAAACTGTTTCAAGAATATATTAACATTCAAACTCCTTTTGCCGTCCAGAAGTGTAATTTCGGAAGGTTCCTTCCTCGGCTTCCTTTCTCCTGAGCTGTCGCAAATAGGGCTTCTTCCTAATCTTGGTGAAGAACCAGCAGAACCTGGTGGTTGCACCTGTCATACATAGTTTTAAAATTATAATAAAATTCCGATGGTCACTAGGTAAAGTGCCGAAAATAAGAAATTGTAATTTTTTTTGTCGCTTTTTTAAACTAGTAAGAAGTGTAGTTTTAATGTTTTTTTTAAATAAAAAAAAAAACGGGAATTTCTGCCTTTTTTAAATATGTATGTAATCGAAAACTATTCATGTTAGTAGTTCAAAACAGCAATAAAAGGTACTTGCAATTTTTCACTTTCGATAATTTACCTAGAGTTTGTTGGTTCGTTTGTCACACTTTATGCCTAAATAAAAGAATATTGTCATTTTCTATACCTCTACATTAATATAGTATAGCTCTTATTGATAAAAACCAAGGTACTTTTGTGAAAACATTTTAAATTTTCTTTAATATAAAGAAAATTTAAATTTTTAATTTAAATTTAAATTTTAAATTAAATTTTAAATTTTCTTTAATATAAAGAAAATTTAAAATTTTACACTACCTGCCGCGTTTACAGTGGGTTCGATTCCCACTCGAAGAAATGAAATATTTAATATTTTCATTGCCGAAGTGCGAAGCTTAGTTCCACCACTCAACATGCAATGCCTCCAGAATTTTGTGGAAATTGAGAAACAGAAGTTTCTTAATATTAACCGAGTGTCTTAACACTATTCTTCTGTAGAGTTTACAATAATTTCACTATAAATTGTGATAAGTATAATAAACTTAAGATTCATGTATAATAAATATAAATACACTATATAAGGTAAGTACCAATAGGTATGTAATATAGAACTTACTTGTTGACAGAATAATCCTTCTATTTCGCTCCAATCCAGTTCAGATTTTGGTGAATGTTTGTGACTCGACGCTACTATCGACCAAATGTTATTTTGGCCGATTACCTGAAAACATTATATTTTATAATACATATTGAGTAAAGCGACCGTAAGGCCACGGTTATGAGTTCAATTCCCATTCGAGGTATTCAAATATTTCCATTTACTCGCTTTGGTAACAAGACAAAGTGCGGTGTTTATTTTTGACACTGCAATGCCTCTAGAATTCGACGGAAAGTGGGAAATTAAAGTGTATTAATGGGAACAGAGTGTCTTTACACTAGGTTCCCAGGTTTCCTCTGCCTACCCGGCTATAATTTATAATTTATTTTGATGTTTTTCAAAAATGTATAATTTTTTTCTTTACAATTACTTAGTAATATAGCGAGAACAAAACAACAGGTTTAATAAAAACTGAAATATATTTAAAAAAAAATAATAACTCACTTTATTATTAGGTATCTTATTCCAATTGATCGTCTTCATTTTAGTTTTCGGCAGTGGTATTTCCTGTTGTGGTAGTTTTATATTAACGGGGGGAGGTGGGGGCGTGAGTGTGCCGGGTGGTGGTGGAGGGGCGTTCCTGGGGGTGGGAGGTGCTGGGGGCGCTGGGGGTGTTGGGGGAGCTGGAGGTGCAGGGGGTAGTGGAGGTGGGGGTATTGCTGAAAAATGATTAATAAATATTTTGTTAATATTAATATTTGTGAGGAAAATATAAAAGTATAAACTTTAAATTGAAATAAAATATAATGTTTGACTTTTTAAGTATAACTTACAAATTAAAATAAGCAAGAACTATTTGTAAATAAGATTCCAATTTATTTCCTATTGGGATAAAATATGATGTTTTAAAGTATATATATTTTATATAAAATAATTTTCAACTAGGTTAATAAAAGCAATACAATTTATTATTTTAAATTAAAGCGGAAAAGAACCTCTACCTATTTCGCTTTACCCTATTAAGATTCTTATCGCTTTATGTAAATACAAACAATAAATTATAACAAAAAATGCCATATGATTATATTATTTTTCCTCTGTCGTGGGGCAGGGACACAAGAATGTGACTGTAACGCGACGGTTGTGGGTTCGATCGCCACTCGGGGGCATGAATTAATATTTTTTAATATTAACATTTCTTCGCTCTGGCACCAAGGCAAAAAACCCGGCGTTGTGTTCCACCACTCAACACACAATGCCCCGAAGAAAATTCCCCAGAAGGTAGGAAACGCAGAGCTTTAACACTAGGTACCCTCTCTCTTTCCTGCTGTATGCGGGATACAGCGTGAAGCTGATTCATTTTGATTTATTTGACTATTTTATTACCAGGCGGCGGCGCAGGCGCAGGCGGTGGGGGAGGTGGAGGAGACAATGCTCTTTGTAAGCTTTGTTTCCTGTTTGACCCTGATAGATCTCTGTGTTGACATGTGCAGCCCATTTTTGCCTAAAATATAATAAAAATGAATAAGACTATTTTTACAATAAATAATAAAAAATATTGTACCAAAGAAATGGCTTGTTGGTTTATTGATTAAGACGATCGCCTACTGTGAGGCATGGAAGCCTATCGAGAACATACAATTTTCAAAGAGTATATTTGTAATTATTAGTATATTTGTATAAAAAATAATTTTATATTCACTTTTATCAGTTTAGTAAAGACTCTACTAAACAATAATTGCATAAAGTAATATCAACAAATATTTTTTATATTTTCAATGATACTGAATAAGGTTTTCATATAAACAATCATGTCAATTCATGACAAAGAACAAAAATATAGTAGTATAAACAGTTATATACTTTCTCAATCTATCCCACGGAATATAAAAATAGTTACAATATTCTCAAATTGGTGTGCTTAAGAAAAATAGATAAAAAGTTAAATATTTTTTCAAGACAGTAAAAAAAAACGAAAACAAAAATAATAAAATATTACCTGTACACTCGGTGCCCTAAGCAACTTTGCCGCATCCTCCCTCGTCTCTAGCAAAGTGGCTCTATGTACCAAAGTCTCAGCGGTGTCCCACACTATGTCACTGACTGCTTCCTTTGGGTCTATTCTTAGTAAATGCTGTAAGATGCTCAGGAAGGGAATCTCTTGGGGAGTGTCTGATACCTTTCAAGAAGTAGAATAATAAAAAAAAATATAATGTGGATTCTTGAGATTATATTCTCTCTGCCCACTTCCATGTAAAATACTTGATTTACATTTACAAAAATCTTCTATAATCGGCCAAAATAATACTGAGTGACAGATAATGCACATACGAAACTGTTGGACTTGGATAGTTGAAATTTGTTATGTAGGTTAATTTAAGGAGTACTTATAAGGCCAGTAGTGGCGCAGCGGCACAAAGTGTGACTGTAAATCGAATGGTTGTGGGTTCGACCCCCACTCGAGGAGATGAAATATTTACTTAAATTTATATTTCCATTTTTTCGCTCTGGTGTCGAGGCAAAGCGCGGCGTTGAGTTCTGCCACTCAACACGCAATGCCTCCAGAATTCAGCAGAAAGTGGGGAACGGAGTGTCTTAACACTAGGCCTTAACCTCTGCCTACCCTGCTATAAAGGAATATTGACAAAGAATTTCTAGCATTTCCTATGGGAACTGGAAAAAAATAGTTTAACAATTTTACGTTTAAAGTAAAACTGTAAACAAAGTTGTGGGCGACAACTAGTATAACAAAGATAAAATATTTATATTTTTTTATACTTACTTGCTTCAAAATGGCGTAAAATACATCTAAATGTGAATTCAAATTGATACCGCCGGGGCCATGGGCTTCGTCGCTCTCCCGTTGCTCCTCGAACACATCGAGCTGGACGCCGAGGTTTGGGTGACTGGCCGCTTCATGCCTGTAAGGTAGTGAGTTCGGTTCTCATTGTTGGGAAGTAATATAGTTAAAAAGTAGTATGGATTTTTTTTTGTTTATATTTTATAACACTAAAACAAGGGTCCAGAGTAACCCTTGAGGTAAAACATGCGTTGTCTTAGCAACGTGTTAATATAAAAATGTATCTCAAACATAATATGGTAAGATACTACAACACCTTTGTACCTGGGTTGAAAAATTTAGAAATTTTACCAACAAAAAAATTGCGGAGAAAAATAAAGAAAAAAGAGTTTACACGAACATATCTGCGCAAAACTAAAGTCAAGCCCTCAAGAAAATATCTCAAGATCAAGATACACCCATAGCTATTCCAATTTTTTTTCTAAAAATAAAAAAAAACTCGTTTATCTATTAAAATATAAGTACTTTGTATTTATATTTTAATATATAAACCAGCAAAAAAGTGAAAAAAAAAAAGAAAATGTCGATTTTCTATAACGGATGTTAACACAAAATAATAACTATCTACTAATTTGACAAGAGATGTAAAATTTAGTGATTTCTCTCTAACTTTCCTTTCTTCTTTCTTTCCTTTTTTTGCAAAACAAAAAAAAAAATACCAAAACTTTAAAAATAACTACACAATCACAAAAATAGCCTCACCTTTTTATCAACGTTTTATAATTATATTTATTGTATTTGACAAGAGATGTAAAACTAAGTGATTTCTCTCTAACTTCTCTTCTTTCCTTTTTTTGCAAAACAAAAAAAATATATACCTAAAGTTAAAAAACAACTACACAATCACAAAAATAACCTCACGTTTTTATCAACGTTTTTATGTAAATATAATAACAAATCGATATACAACAATTATTATTCATTAATTCTCAACGCGCCATATTTGGTTTGAGACGTGTCAGCCCACGCATTTTTTTTTGCTATTCTGGACTGGACGTAGTGGACTTTAGACCGGAACATGTATTTGCTATAAAATTCCTTTTTTTTAATTTAACTTGGTGAAAAAATATTTCTATTTTTTTTATTAAATAAATAAATCTGCTTCACGCTGTAATCCGCACACAGCAGGATAGGCAGAGAGAACATTACTTTTATTTTTTACCGCTACCCACGTTTCTTTTTAATTTGTATAGATTTACGCAAACGAGAGACATTTAAGACATTATGTGCCCCACGCATCCCCCTAATTTTCGAGACATTGCGTGTTGAGTGACGGATCTCAACGCCGCACCGCGTGGTTCTGTTATCAGAGCGTGGCAATGTAAATAGTTCAGCCACCTGTGGAAATAGAACCCAGAATCGTCGTGTCAACGGTCGGACGCTATACCGTTGCGCCACCACCACCACCATCTTTTATTTATTATTGTACTTATATTTATAACAATGGGGTTAATTGAGGTCGTCTGTAAACTCAATGATTACAGGTTCGATCCCCATTCGGGGGTATGATTATAGGTATTTAATTATTATCATTACTTCGTTCTTGAAAACAAAGCTTGGTGATAGGTAAATTCCACTATATACGAGTACGCGACAAATAATGATAAATAAACGGAACAGGTTGTGGGTTCGATTTCCACTCCAGGAAATGAAATGCTTAATTTCTTTTTTTCTCAATACGCAATGTTCGCAGAATTCTAGCAAGAGTGTTTTAAAGTGTTAAAACAGGGTAGGCAGAGGGCACCTAATGAGGTTCCCTCCGCCTTCCCTGTTGTGTCCCCTGCCTACACTGTATCCCGTACAGTATGAAGCTGATTTAATTTGATTTAATTTTTAAAATTAATTAATTAATATAAATAAATAATTAGATGTAATTGTAGTCGTGGAGCATTTGAATAATGGTAATAGGTTCATTTCAAATAATTTTATATTAGATTTTCTTTTTCCAAATATTTTTTTAGACTTTTTTCATCCAAATATTATATTACTACTAAATTAAACGATACCAGTCACAAGTTCGACTCCCGCTCGCGGGTAATTTATATTTTAGAAAAATATTTTTACAATTTAGTTCGTCACTCAGGATAACATTTCTTCATGGATTGAAAATGTTCTTTTAACACTAGTAGTTAACATACGAAATGTGGGTAAATAAAAATATATATAAAACAATACAATGTAGAAAAACAGCTATATTTCTCATTATTAAAATTTAATAGTTAACAGAACAAGCAACTAATAAAATAAGTCATAACTACAGTACAGCCGGCAAGTCGTGGCCTCTCGAGGTTAGGCTTTCTGATTCATTTGTTAATTTGGTAGGAAAATAATAAAAAAAGGAGAAATTTTAAATTCAAATCTACGCGCCCATCTACAGCTTACTTCGAAGTGGCCACGACTCATAGACCGTACTACGCAAGGAATGTGCGTTAAGAGTTAAATACACTCACCTTAGGTTACTAAGTGTTGGAAGCAGTCCAAGTCCTGTAATGTAATAATAGTATCATCAAATCTCTAAAGCATTTAGGTTTATATGGATTGTATAATATATTAATATAGTAAAATATTTACATAAGTTATTGTTATAAATATTCCAAAATGTCATAGTATACATACGGATTGAGATGGTTGTGGGTTCGATCCCATTTGGGGGATTGATGATCTGTGTTTACAATACAATAAGCTTCACGCTGAATCCCGCACACAGCAGGGTAGGCAGAGGGAATCTAGTGTTAGGACACTCCGTTTCCCACTTTCTGCCGGATTGTGGAGGCATTGCGTGTTGAGTGGCAGAACTCAACGCCGCGCTTGTCCTCGACACCAGAGCAAAGAAATGGAAATATAATTTTAAGTAAATATTTCATCTCCTCGAGTGGGGATCGAATCCACAACCAGTCGGTTTTATAGTCACGCTTTGTTCCCCTGCGCCACGACTGGCCTCATGATCTTTTTTAGTTTCAATTATAACATATAGCATGCTAAAAAGTTTAGTTTTTCTATAGAAGTACTACGTAAAGCTGATTTTATTCAAATTAAAAATATTGAAATTAAGCAACTTACCGATAAACTCGTTCCTCACTCGGATCCTGTCTGGTAGTCGAGGTGCAGATATGATGAGACAGTTGATGAACGCGACGAGAGCAGTTTTGTAATCTATTGTAGTGGCGTTTTTTAGTTCCTCCACCACTATTGTGAGGCGGTAGCGGTCTCCTTTTAGAACCTAGAATTAAAAGGTTTTTTTCAACTTCATGCTGCAGGGAAGTGATAAGACACTCCATTCCCCACTTTCTGTCGAATTTTCGAAGCATCGTGTATTGGATAACGAAACAGAGAGAGAAAGAGAAAATATTAAATTATTAATTCGATTACCACTAGGGGTAGTGGTAATACCGTGAGTGGTATGAGAGGTAGAGGCCATGGAGAGGTTGTAAAGAGGTTGATGACAGTCGACGAGGAGAAAGAAGCATACAGAGACCGCAGCAATTGGCGCCTCATTTTCTCTGGCTACCACGCTGGAAAAATCGTAAAGCTGTTTTTTTTTGCCTCTGCCCTTTTTTTTCTTGTAAGATTGTCAAGAGGTTCTTATAAAAATATTTAAGTAATAAATTGGATATCAATATCCTAATATAATTTTGTGTATACCTTATATCTGTCAAGCGTGTCGACTGCTCGGGCATATCCATCTGCGTTGTATACACACAGCGCTGAGAGAAGCTCGAACACCTGCAAAATTATATAAAATAATAGTTTCCTTTTAATTATTATTGTCATTAAAATTCGTTCCCATTAAGACACTTCCATTCCCCACCTTCCGCCGGATTCGGGAGGCATTGAGAAAATGAAAATATTAAATATTTCATTTCAACTATTGGGAATCGAACCGACATACCTGTTTCTTAACCGCAGCTGTAGGTGAAGTGAGGGCGGCAGCGAGCTTCCCCGCGTACTCCGCGTGCTCCACTATGTAGTCCAGGCCGACTCGACTCTCCATTGTTTCTGAAAAAACATAATAAATTATAATTAAAAATATTTATTATTATATATATGTTTTTATCAACTTCACGCTGTATCCCGCACACAGCAGGATAGGCACAGAGGGAACCTAATGTTAAGGCGAATTTCATCATCTTTTGATTTTATTAACTTCGAAGCTTAATTTTTGCAGTCCTCCAAGAGAATGTTGATCTGGAAATTATTGAAGCTGAATTAATAGTTCAGCTTGTTACCTCGTCACCTTTAGAAAAGTTTAAGTCTTGGCAGACGAACAAAAAAGTAATTTTATAAGAATTCGTTTTACCTTTTGAGGTACGGAACCCTAAAAACGCGAATTTAATACGCTATATCGATTTCGAGTTATAGAACACTCACAAGAAAATTATGACAATAGGTAATTAAAAAAAAAAATCTTCTTCACGCTGTATCCCGCACACAGCAGGGTAGGCAGAGGGAACCTAGTCTTAAGACACTCCGTTTCCCACTTTCTGTCGAATTCTGGAGGCATTGCGTGTTGAGTGGCAGAACTCAACGCCGCGCTTAAACTCGACACCAGAGCGAAGAAATGGAAATATAAATTTAAGTAAATATTTCATCTCCTCGAGTGGGGATCGAACCCACAACCAGTCGGTTTTACAGTCACACCTCGTGTCGCTGCGCCACGACCGGCCTAATTAAGCCATAATCTTACCAAAACAAAACAAAAAATATATATTCTTATACAAAAATTGAAACCTCCATAAAACTAACAGTAAAACTAAATCCATTGTTATTATACAACGGGTGTAGGTACCGTACAGTGTCTCGATCCCCCGACGCGGTGCGACATCACGCAATGCTCAAAGGGCGCCGGCGATTATCATAATATTTAGTATGTGGCTTTGTTCAACGTACATAGCTACTTGCTTTCTAATGAAAGTTTATGTTTTTGTTATGGGAATGGGTTTATAAATTATATGTATATATTTGTATGTTTATAGAGCTGACGTTTTTAAAATATTGTTCAAAATAGTATAGTGCTCGCGGCTTCGCCCAGTTAGACTACTACTACTAGTTAAAAAATAAATAAATAAATTAGCTTCACGCTGTATCCCGCACACAGCAGGGTAGGCAGAGGGAACCTTCTGCCGGATTCTGGAGGCATTTGCGTGTTGAGTGGCAGAACTCAACGCCGTACTACTAGTTTAATATAAAAAAGCAGAATAACACTTTTTTCCTCATATTGCATGTTAAATAGGGGAAACGCCGCGCTTTATTTTGTTGCTAGAGCGTGGAAATTACAGAAATCCATTGCACCGGGTAAGAATCGAACCTACAACTGTCACGTTGACTGTCAAACACTGCGCCACGACGGCATTGTTAGGCCTTCCATGAACCATTATAGTTGAATAGCAATTTCAACTTTTGTAATATCTTAGTAGTCTTTTATTATAGGCCAGTCGTGGCGCAGCGGCACGAGGTGTGACTGTAAAACCGACTGGTTGGGGGTTCGATCCCCACTCGAGGAGATGAAATATTTACTTAAATTTATATAGCCATTTCTTCGCTCTGGTGTCGAGGTTAAGCGCGGCGTTGAGTTCTGCCACTCAACACGCAATGCCTCCAGAATTCGGCAGAAAGTGGGGAACGGAGTGTCTTAACACTAGGTTCCCTCTGCCTACCCTGCTGTGTGCGGGATACAGCGTGAAGCTGAATTATATCTTAAGCATTTTTTTAGGCAGGACTAAATAAAACAGGTAGTAGGAAACTTTTCATGTCACAGTGCAATTTACATTTTTTACTGAATATTTTATTTTTCTATTTAGTATGAGTTATCACGCTATATATTTTTTTGCCCTAACAGTGCGTCATTTATTTTTATTAGCTTCACGCTATATCCCGCACATAACAGAGTAAGCAGAGGGAACCTGTGAACTCAGTAAGTTACGACACTCCGTTCCCCACTATCCACCAAATTCTGCAGGCATTGCGTCACAATTGCCATTATTACTAGAGCAAGGAAAATTAAACTATTAAATATTTAATTGTCTCGAGCGGGTATCGAACCCGCTATCGTAGCGTTTACAGCTGCATTCGGCCTCAAGAAATAAGCAAAATGTAATTTATTTCTTCCACGTTCATTGTTCTTACCTCATACAAATAGCTATAATATTTACTTTATTATCATTATCAGCTTCACGCTGTATCCCGCACATAACAGGTTAGGTTGAGGGAACCTAGTGTAAGACACTGCGTTCCCCACTTTCGGCCGAATTCTGGAGGCATTGTGTGTTAAGTGGCAGAACTCAACGCCGCGTTTTGCCTCGTCATCAGAGCGAATAAATGGAAATATGAATTTAAGTAAATATTTCATCTCCTCGAGTGGGAATCGAACCCACAACCAGTCGGTTTTACACTCACACTTTGTGCCGCTGCGCCACGACCGGCCTCAAATATTTACTTTAATAGAGACAAATTTCTAACATTTCATAGTAGCGCACCCGGCGTCCTTACCGCCAATGCGATCCGCATAATTGGCCAAGTGCTATAGCTACTGGTGCAAGATGTGAGAGACAAAAGATTTAATAATACATATTTAGAAAACTATTAAAAATTTTAACGTAGCGGGACTCGAACCCGCGCCCCTTGGAAAGCGACCAGGCGAGGCGCGGGTTCGAGCCTCGCCAAGTTAAAATTTTTATACGTTTTCTAAATGAGTATTTTTCTTTCCTAAGTGTGGAATAACATTATAAAAATGTTAAAAAGAGATTGAATAATCTTAATAATTTATTAAATAACAAAGCATAATACAATTGCTTTAGCTTATCTTTTATATATATTTTTTTGTGTCATGCTGTTTGCCACACACAGCAAGGTGGGCAGAGGGAACCTAGTGTTACGTAGTCTTTTACCCATTTTCCGTCGAATACTGGAGGCATCACGTGGTCTTTAAATATTTTTAAAGTATTATGCCGTAAAAACGAAAAAATATATTATACTTTTTAGAACATATAACAATTTTAACGTAGCGAGTTTGAATTCACGGCTTTTGGAACAGGGCACTCCACTCTCCAGTGTTCACCGTATTGTGGAGGCATTGAGTGGCGAAACTCAACGGCACAAGGGTGCGTCTATTAACGCGACGGTTGTGAGTTCGATTCTCACTTGGTAGAATGAAATACTTAATATTTTCATTTCTTCGCTCGGGTGTCGAAGCAAAAAATGCAACGCCACCAGAATTCGGCGGATAGTCGAGAACGGAGTGTCACAACACTAGACCCCAGGTTCCCTCTGCCTACCCCACTGTGTGCGGGATACAGCGTGATACAATAAAAAACAAGTTCTCAACTTGCACCATATCTAAACAAGCCAACCCACGCGTTCTCTGAATGCCAACACCTTTGCTTACTGTGCACGGATAAAATCTAAGTGATGAAAAATGTTGACTGACATGCTGATGTTGTGTGACGTTTGAGAACTTTATATATTAGAGACCTTCGTGGTTTGGTGGGAATGTGGGACTGTTAACGTAATAGTTGTGGATTCGATTTCCATCTGAGTGAAATGTGAATATTAAAATTTATTCTAATTACAGCTCTGGTGAAACAGAGGTTTTATTTTAATGTACTGTTATGCGGAAAAATCCCGGGCAATATTTTTTTCTATATAAAAATGTATTAATAGTTTAGTTTTAAAAAACTTTTAAGAACAAATGAGTGTGTGTACAATTAGGTTCAAGTTGACTACACTGTAAGGCGAAAAATAAAAAGTATTTTTTTAAAATTAATTTATCTTATTTAAGAAAGTAAGCAGTGTTTTTTTAGTTTAACGCTGTATCTGGCCCATATCAGCATAGGCTGAAGGAACCTGCGAACCTACACTTAAGACACTCCATTCCCTATTTTTCACCGAATTCTGAATGTATTGCTTGTTGGAATGAATTGTCCCCGAGTGGGAATCGAAACTAAAACCTTTCGCGTTTACAGATGCACGCTTGAGCTCCGTTGCCACTACTAGCCATAAATAATGTATTTATTTTTTACAATTATTTTGTAAATTAGCTAGTAACTTCAAATTCCGAAGTACTCAATATTAGCAAAGCATAAAAAACAGAGAGCCTAATCACTAACTTCACTAAATATCATTCAAAATTATTTAAAAAAAAATCCGGAAATAACCTTCAAGGCACCACAAAAATCCTGATTGATGATCCAAACCCGTAGCGAATTCAATTTAAACTTTTCAATAGTACATTTACGGGCTTTTAGTATAATGTTACGTAATGCGTGATTCAAATTAGTTTTTTGCCATATAATTCGTTTAACCTTAGGTACAGTACGGTCAACGAGTCGTGGCCACTCTGAAGTTAGGTTTTCAGAATTATTATTAAAATAATCGGAAGTAAGAAAAATCGTAACATTTAATCTGCGCAGCCATTTACGGTAAGCGGCCACGATTCATTGACCGTACTTTGGCTAGACAGCCTACCTCGTGTTCCACAGCTATCGATTTTATTTTGGATTAGTGGTTCCCGCATGGCTTCGCCCGCTTGTACTATACAATTATTTATTTTCTCATTTGTATAACTTTCGTAATCTAATAACGTTATCATTAGACAATATCCATACATTGATAGCTAAAGTGTTATCCAATTTAATAAAATATTTATTTTATAGCAATATTGTCACATGCAACTCTTTGTATTGACATACAACTTTTTAACTTGTGAATCGGTCACCAGAATCTAATAGTGAAAATTGCATTTATATCGGTTAAGCCGTTTCTGGGATCAACTTTAACAAACGCATAGACAAACAGACAAAAACAATAAAAATCATTGTTTTGGGTTTTATTACACAAATAAACGCCCCTAGTAATATTTTTTCTGCTACGTCTTCCATGTACAGACACCGATCAGTTACGATTTTATTATAAGTATAGATATAAAATCTTACTACTACAAAAAGATTTTATATAGATTATAATATTATATACATTGTTGTTAAAAAAATGTATATTTATATAACACAATCAATTTGAACTTCCTTTATACCATGGATAAATGAAAAATGAAAATAATTAATTTCCTCATGTGGAAATCGAATCCACAAACTCCATGTTTACAGTTAGACGCTCATGAACGAAACCGGGTGGAACGTGTCCATCCCGGAATAGTCTTGTGCCCACCCCAGATATTTTTTTACTATATTTATACACTAAATCAAATTTAAGATAATTAAATTGCTGATTTGTTTTACGTAGAAATATTTACAATAGATATAGAGACGCTGTAAGTTATTATTCGCTATAACGTTCCTTCTTAGAAGCCGTCATCCTGTCAGCATTCTATAGTGTAAACATGTTAAGTGATACTTTAGATGAGACTGTGTTGATTAGCTGTTTATACTATTGTTTATTTTTTTCGGCTTCACGCTGTATCCCGCACACAGCAGGATAGGCAGAGGGTACCTAGTGTTAAGACACTCCGGTCCCCACTTCCTGCCGTATTCTGGAGAAATTTTATATTGAGTGTCGCAACTGAACGCTACGCTTTGCCTCGGTACTAGAGCGAAGAAATGAAAATAGTTGAGCAATTGTCTTTTTAGTTTATTATTTTTTTATGATATGAGAGGCCCAGTCTTGTAAAGAGACAACCCGGCGTTGAGTTCCATCGTTGAACTTGTAATATCTATAAATACATAAAAAACATAGTGACTAGTCACTGAATTTAAAAAATTATATGAAATTAGCAAATTTTTTTTAGTATAATAGATAGATGGCCAGTGGAGGTGCAGGAACACAAAGTGTGACTGTAAACGCGTCTGTTTGATCCCCATTTGATAAAATGAATTCATTTCTTCCATTTCTTCGCTCTGGTGTCGACGCGAAGCGCGGCGTTACGTTCCGTCACTCAGTACGCAATGCTTCCAAAATTCGGCGGAAAGTGATGAACGGAATATCTTAACACTAGGTTCCCTTTGCCTACTTTGCTGTGTGCGGGATACAACGTGAAGCTGATTTAATTTTTTTAACATACATGCATCTCTCATAGAGGGCTAGAGTCGTGACCACCCGAAGGCAGCTGTAGATGGCTTTGATTTTGGAGAAAATAATTTAAATTCTTTATAGTTTATAAAATATTTGCTTTAGCGTGATCTTGAACTTGCTACCTTCAAAAAGACAATACACAATCCCACGTCTTCATACTGATTGTGATTTGTGACGTGTTTTGTATGAAAGTGTTTTTGTGAAGCTTCTATTCACAGTTCATAGAATATTAATTAAGAAACTGTCGAAGTAATTAATTAAAGCCCACGCAACGCATGGTTTCTGATTGTGTATAAATAAAAAAAAATGTGTAGAAACAAAAAAATATATATATGTGGAAATAAAAAAAAGTTTTTTTTATTAGGTACGAGTTCTCTTATGTGTTTGGCCATTTTTTTTATTTGAGGCGGTCACATTGCAGCGGCACAGCCGTTTTGCAACGCGACGATTGTGAATTCGATTCTCATCCGAGGAAATGAACTATTTAATTTTTTTTCTCATAAAAAGACCAAGTGCAGCGTTGATCTCCGCCTCTCAGCACATAATACGTTGAAAATTAAGCGGAATGTCAACATTTTTGCTAATAAATAAATATTTGTTATACATTTTTAATCACACAGTAAAGAAAGTAAAATATTTTGCAACTTTTGGAAACATAATTTAAAATAGAAGTCCATTTCCAGCTTCACGCTGTACTTCTCCCTCTATATCAGGGTAGGCAGAAGGAACCCAATGTTAAGCCCAAAATGGTTCCGACGAATTCTGGAGGCTTTCTGCGTGTACTGGTAACACCAGAACCGAAAACCAAAAATTAATTAAAATCGAAGAATCGAACCCACAGCCGTCGTTTACAACACTCTAAGCACATATATACAAAAGCAAATTAGACATCGCCTTGGCATTATTACGCCAACGCCGAAAACTGAAGATAAATGTTATATCATGTATTCATCGATAATTGTTTTGGTATGGTTAATTATTTCATTTATTCATAATAACGTATCTACTGTATTTTGGCACATAGGAAATTCAAATTGGGAGAAAAAAAAAATATTTTGACACTCTGTCCCAGCAAGTTGTGTTTTTTTTTAAATAAGTGCAGGGACAAATGTAATTTAATAATTACAACCATTTTTTTATTATAATTCACCTCAGGCACATAACACTGTTTTTTTATAACATTTTTAAAATGTTGCGTTAGTGGTGTGTGTGTTGTGTTGTGTTATGTTAATGTTTTCACATTTAGGAAAGGAAAATAGACATACGTATGGCTTAGTTGGTCAAAGCGCTTGGACGGCTTCCAAAGATGCGCGGGTTCAAATGCCGCGTTGCGTTCAAATTTTATGCGTTTTTTTATTAAGTATTTAACACTGTGTTTTGTCTAACCAGATCACAATAAAAAAGACGTGCGCCTTTTTCTAAAAGGCAATCAAACCTACATGCTAATGATAAAACATATACATGATATAAAGAAAAAAAACGGACAAGCGCGAGTGAGGCTCGCCCACTGAGGGTTCCGTATAAAAAATGGAGATCTCGAGCTTTTTCTGAAATTCAAACCTAGTTTAGACTACGACCTTCCATCTGATACCTCACTTCAACTAGCGGCTTTAATACTAAATATTGCTCTCTTTTAAGGCTATTATTTTTTATTTAACCACAAATGTATAGTTTTCAGATTTTTCCTGAACTAGTGCCTACCACCTGTAAATATTAGCTGCCAAATTTCATAATTCTACGTTAACCGGAAGTACCTTAATAATTTTGATTCGCTTTAGAGGGTCGATAATTACAAATGGCCATATCTTTTTTTTTTCAGGAAATTATAGTGCCGTAGATCTGACTATATGATTTGAATTTCAACACGATATCTCCAAGCGTTCCTGATATAAAGGCTCTTGACGGACGTACAGACAGACAGACGACGGACAACCAAGTGATCCTATAAGGGTTCCTTTTTTACCTTAAAAGTTACGGAACCCAAAAAAACAGACCACTTAAAAAGCTTACAATTATAATTTGTAGCAAGAAATAAATAAGTTAGTCACCATTTTGAATATGAATGTTCTTCTTGCTAAGATCCATAGATACGAGTATTGCCTTATAAGGTAATTGCAGAACAATTAAATAAAATCACGTAATTGTGTTGCATATTCATGCTGCTGGAATACACCTGAGTTCGATTTTAAATAAAGTAACGTTAAATGAATAAGAAGAATTTACAGATTATTATAATGGTAAGAGGAAACGCGGTGTTGAGCTCCGCCTAGTAATGTAATGTCTCAAATTTGGAACGAAAGTTGATTATTGCAAAAATATAGATAACATAAACACTATC
The DNA here is from genome assembly GCA_013421005.1 of Heliconius erato x Heliconius himera. Lineage (NCBI taxonomy): Eukaryota > Metazoa > Arthropoda > Insecta > Lepidoptera > Nymphalidae > Heliconius > Heliconius erato x Heliconius himera. The sequence continues at coordinate 30,975 of JAATLQ010037840.1, read as the reverse complement.
GATGACGAGCTCCGCCACTCAACACGCAATGCCTCCAGAACTTGGAGGAAAGTGGGGAACGGAGTGTTTTAACACTAGGTTCCCTCTGCCTATCCTGCTGTATGTGGGATACAGCGTGAAGCTGATTTAATTTATTTTTTTACATAAGCACTAGGTTATCTGTTTTTCATGTTATATCCTCAATATGTTAAGCTTAGCTTCCTTCCCAACGTTTGAGATATTACGTGTTAAGTAGCGCAATTAAACACCGTGCTTTGTTGTCCTACCAAAGAAAAAAACTAAAAACCATTCATTCACCAACACGACGGCGTCTATGAATGATTCAATACTATATCGGTATAAAAGCATAAAAAAACACATTTCAAACCGAAGCAGTTATTTAATTTTATTACTATTTTATTATAATTATGAACAGTATGCGGTGCAAATTACGTAGTTATGTCAGTGGTAATCGATGACTGGTAATGGCGCCAGAGCTAATTATAGTATGGCTTTTATATATAAATTATACTGTGATAATGTAGATCGTTGTGTGATAAGAATAAGGTCTTAATGTAGACGTTATAGTATATAAGTATAGTAGATACAGTGTGGATTATATTTTAGACAGTTTTTTTTTGCGGCGTTGAGTTCCGCCTCTTAATACGCATTGCCTACTAAATTCGGCGATATGTGGAGAATGGAATGTTTTAGCACAAGGTTCCCTCTGCCTACCACACATCAGGGTAGGCAGAGGGAACCTAGTATTAAGATACTCCATTACCCACTTTCTGCAGAATTCTGGAGGCATTGCGTGTTGAGTGGCAGAACTCGACGACGACTCAACGACTCACCAAAGCGAAGAAATGGAAATATAAATTTAAGTAAATATTTCATCTCCTCGAGTGGGGATCGAACCCACAATCAGTCGATTTACATTCACACTTTGTGCTCCTGCGCCATGACTGGCCTCAGTCTAAGTTATTTCATAAAAAACCACGCAGGTGAAGCCACAGTTAGAAGTTAGTAAAATATATATTCATATCGATGACATAATCATAGTAAAATATTCTCAAGTTATTTTGCAATCGACAAATAGATAATTTATGAAGACTCTGTGCAGTAGCGTTAACCTTTAATAATATAATCGTCGTGGCGCAAGAGCACAGGTTAAGGGTTTGATTCTCGTTCAGGGGATCGAAATATTTAAATATTTTCATTTCCTCGTTCTGGTAGAGGTATAGCGTGGCGTTGAGCTCCACCACTCAACATGGAAAACCTCAAGAATTCGGCGGAAATTGGGGATGGAAGTGCCTTAAAACTAAGTTCCCAGGTTCCCACTGTACCCTGCTATATGCATACAGTGTGAAGTAAAATATACTATAAATAACAATAATAAATTAGTAATTCATGCAAATTCAGTACAGTGTTAGATAAATTTAAGCTTTAATATTAATATAATCGATGGCGCCACATACAAGGTCAAATGTAGGAGCTTCTTGCCTACTTCATAAGAAATTGAGAGGAGTTTTACAATATATATTTTACAATATATAATATGACTATATAAAAATTTATATTGAAATTCATTACAATTTTTACGCTGTAATTCGTACAAAGTAGGGTAGGCTGAGGGAACCTAGTGTTAAGATACTCTGTTCCCCATTTTCCTCCGAGTTCTGGAAGCATTGCATGTTGAGTGGCGAAAGTCAAGGTCGCACTTTGCATCGACACCAGAACGAAGAAATGATAATATAAATCTAAATAAATATTTCATATCCTCGATTGGAGATCGAACCCACAACCAGTCGCGTTTATAGTCACACACTGTGGCGCTTTCAAAAAAAATCAAATTTAATCTGAGCTGATCTGATTTGTCTAACCCGCTATGCGGGAAAAAGCGTGAAAATACAAAATCTTATTTACAACACGCAATATTTTTGATAATTGATTAAAAAATGTAAAGCGGAATGTCTTAACACTAGGTTCCCTTTACCTAACCTGCTATTCGGGAAAAAGGGTGAAGCTGTCAAATCCATTGCTCCAGAGAGCCTCAAAAATTACAAAATATTCACAAAAATAATTAATCTGATAATAATATAACTTGGTTCATCACAATATATCCTCGCGTCGGCCTTCTCGCAAGGTCCTCCCAAATTGGTCAGGCCACAGCGCCACCACTCGTATGCCCTTATATGAACGGTACTTCCTTCACGATCGGACGGAAATGTACAGTGGAATAAGTACTTACTTTTATTTTGGACAAGTTTTGATAGTATGATTGATAGTGGTTCTATAGTGTTTAATTGTCATATAGACTGATTTTTGTTTGTTTGTTTGTTTGTAAGGGTAAGGTACAAAACTTGATTGAGTTTAGAGGTTTAATGCTAGCATACTTTGGAAAGTAATAAATATTCCAATCGTATAAATTCGTAAAATTTAAAATTTAAACGTAGCATCAAGCCGCGCTCCTTGAATTATTAAAAAATTAAATAATTCATTTCCTCGAGTGGGAATCGAAGCCACAACCCGTCGCGCTTACGCAACGACTCTTAAAATTTGCGTCTTTCTGTTATACATAAGACCAGTAGTGCGACTGTAAACGCGACAGGTTATGCGTTCGATTCCAACTCGAGGAAAATAAAATATTTAATATTTTTATTTCCTCGCTCTAGTAACGAGGCAAAGCGTGGCGTTGAATTCCACTTCCGTACAACAAACACGCAACGCCTTCAGAATTAGGGAACGAAAGTCTTAATGGGAACGGAGTGTCTTAACACTAGATTCCTCGGTTCCCTCTGCTTACCGTACCGTCCTATGTACGTGAAGGTAAAAAAATATATTACAGTTAAATCACAATTACCGTTATTTTAACTTGATATTACATATAATTATAACTAAATATAAGCTTTGAAAGCTTAGAAAATCTAAAGAATAAGTAATTTATTATATGAGAAACTTACTTTTTTACTTTCATTATGATTATGTAGGAAATAATAAATTTTTCATACACCATTATGCAAATCTTCTTTACATATGTGCAATGCTATTACGTATTCATTTTATAATAGTTACATATCCGTGTTTAAAATTAGGATAATATCTTAAATAAAATATTTTTGTTAGCGCTCGCTTTGGGAACCTAGTCTCAAGCTATTTCTGGAGTATTGTAGACAGATAAATTATTAAATTGTTGTTTTTAATTTTATTGTGTTTTTAAATGCCACCAATATTTCTTTTCTTATATAATGTCTTCCATGTACAGACACCGAACCATAACGATTTTATAGCGTTAAGACACTCCGTTCTCATTAAGAAATTTCCGTCCACTTTTTCCGCTAAATTCTGGAGACGTTGAGTGTCGGAACTTAACACGCTTTGCCTCGTCACCATGGCGAAGAATTTAAAATATAATTTTTTTGATTCCCCGAAGTCAGAATCGAACCCAAAACAGTTGCGTTTACCCGTACTTTTGTGCCCATACATATTACATATATCTATTATATAATCCTATGAGCGTACAGACATAGGAAATGACTCGTTAACTAGAACATAACAAGTAGCTTTGATAAGGAAGGTTTAATATCAGATTTTGTATCAAAACTTACTCATGTTACATTACTGCCCACGTAATTTACTTATTTGATACCTATTTTATAATTATACTTTTTATAAATCAGCTTCACGATGTATCCCTCACACAGCAGGGTAGGCAGAGGGAACCTAGTGTTAGGCACTCCGTTCCCCGCTTTTGTACTTTTTATAAATATACCTATATTTTAAATGAAACTATTTTATCCGGATTAATCTATATATGGGTAGTTCTACAAACTAAGGACGAAAATGGATCTGTTTTCGGCCTGACATTTTTTATACATTTTAGTCGCGGAATTTATTCTAATAACACGAGTGTAACGTCCTTTAATATATACTAAGCGAAACAGTCAAAATATTTGATAGTTTTAGATTTATGGTCGTTTAAAGAAAATTAAAGCGCAGGAAACTGAGTACGTCACCAGGTAACCGAGAGAAACTACAAAAAAATATTAAAATCAACATTTATTTATTATATTAGCTTCTTTATATGAATTTGCATTGAAAACTAATTAAAGTTTACTTTAAACATGGCTTGGATACTTACACCTAAACAGTTTTGAACGGGAACTTACTCATCAAATGATCATTGAGCAATATATTTATTAACGTTATTCTAAATCACAGTATGTAAAATCTCTTTTAAAGATAAATTAACAATAGTAATGTACGAAATCTACGACTAGACATTCAGTCTCAAAATTATGCTTAAATCTTGTAATAGTAAATAATAAATTTGACAGTATCGTTACAATAATTCTTTGAAAGTCATTTTTTGTAATCACAGTCCGCTAAACATTCAGAGAATTTAAATATGGTTGATTTGCCTTTAATACATCCATCTTGTGCCCAATTATGACATACTAGACACTGGACCCAGTCATTTCTTGTCATATCTTTACTGTAAAGAATACCACAAATAAGGCACTCGCAATTATTAAACTCATAGTTATTATTTTTCTTTTTTTTTATTTTTGATTATCAGCATTTTCTACATTTCTTCTTTGTTGTATTAATGTCTCTTGTGATAGATCTGGGAAAAGGACAGTAGGGTCAATTTGTAAAAGGCATGGTAGTTAAAACCTCTAGATTTTCCAAATTTAACGTAAGATCATTTGCAACACTTACATCATCACGCTGATCGGTTGAGTTTTTGTAATTATGTTGATAATATACGGACTTGTACTTTCAATCTGCTGTGAAATCTCCATTTCACAGACGTCATCAAAAATTTGCCTTGATTTTGCAGCATATGGTGCCCCTTTGGTTCTCAATTAGACAGGATCCTGAGACCAGGTTCCTGAGAATTTTTGCCTAATATTTAAAAAAAACATGTGAATTCTAACATTCAACCAAAATTACGCCTTGCTAAGCCTCCGTGTTACCAAATTACGCACTAAAACGCTATAATTACACATATATTTCTTTATTTCATAAAATAAGTGCTTACCAGGATACTGTGAGCTTGACTGATTTTGACGCTACTTCTCTTGCCGACTGACGCATCCTGGCTAAAGAACGCGTTAGGTGCGTACAGATAAAAGATATTCTTTGTCTCTTTCGTGGTAGGATTCATTCGGCGGAACGGCAATAGCGTATGACAAATAGAATATCGGATATTCACAGATTTAACATTGAACAGGATCCTGATATGAAATGGTGGGGACAATATGTAAAGACGATTTTGTAAAAAGTTTTGAGAAATTTTATTACTATTTTATTCTCTCTAGTGAGATAAAATTGTAAATATATCAATTTGGGTTTCAATTATGACCTTCATGTAGAAGTAAGTAAATCACGACACATTTAGAACTAGATTTCGTTCGAGGGACACGTCAGGATGCTGAGAATTTTGCACTTTGAACAGTAATTTCGTTCAGAAAATAATTGTAAATATTTATTATTTTTAGTGACCAACTAAAAACAGTTGTAAATTATAGTAATCAAAGGAAATAAATGAGTTTAAAATAATTTGTCATATATATTTCGGCCGAGCCGCGCAAAATTCCTGAATTTGTAGAACTACCCATATGTAAAAGGACTTGTGCTGACTGACTGAGGTAAAACGCACGCAGAGCCGTAACGGCTGATGGTAGAAACGTGAAATTTGGGCAGATGTTTATTTTCATATTCTGGACATCCACTAAGAAAGGAATTTGAAAAATTTAAACCCTAAAAGGATGAAATAGGGGTTGAAAGTTTGTATGGAAAAAAAATTTAACTAAGGGTTCAAATAAGGGGTTGAAAATTTATATGGAAATATTTTTAAATTGCCACCGATTTTTATAAAAATCTTAAATCAGACTGTTAAAAATATTTTATTGAACACGTGTTTCGTGGTTTTTTTGGATTCCCTCCTAATAAGCGGGCGAAGCCGCGCGCGCCATATTTCTGTATTTCAATAGCCTCGCGGATCATTAGGGTAAAGGAACACAACTCCGATATCAAGAATGGGCATGTACCAAAGCCAGCTGTGTGTGAGCATACTGTGGATAAACCCAGCCACTACGTAAGGTTTGATAAACCCCAAATCCTCGCTAAGGAAAACAGATACATTCCTAGAATGACCATACAGGTTACAGAATGATAACACTACGTTCCCTTTGCTACTCTGCTATATACATGAAACCTATATGGTACCTACATACTTCTATAATTACAGAGTAATATCACAACTTAAGGTAAGCAATACATTAAAGAAAATTAGTCACGATGCAGATTTACAAGAAAGTCCAGTTATTTTAACAAAAATGACGAATAAACCAAGAATTTTAGTTGAAGTGATTCACAGTGCAATCTAACGTTTTTCTAAGTAGAGTAAAAAAACTTATCTATAGGTTTTCCTACGGAACTTTTACTAAGTCACATTTTTAAATGCTATTTTTTTTTATCTTTGTGATTTTATTTTGTGAATCATTATTCCGTTTATTTAGTGATGATACAATAGAATACAATCTACTTTTCTTGGAGCCTCACGCATCTTTAATAATTCTTCTTCAATAATTTTTATTAAATTCAATAAATAAATCAGCTTCACGCTGTATCCCGCACTCTGCAGGGTAGGCAGAGGAACCTTAGTGTTAAGACACTCCGTTCCCCACTTTCCGCCGAGTTCTGAAGACATTACGTGTTGAGTGGCGAATCTCAACGCCGCGCTTTGCCTCAACACCAGAGCGGAAAAATGAAAATATAATTTTAAGTAAATATTTCATCTCCTCGAGTGGGGATCGAACCCACAACCAGTCGATTTTACAGTCACACTTTGTGCCCCTGCGCCACGACTGGTCTCGCAGTTAGAGTTTTTATTATTACCAACTTAGTTAATTATTTTTTGTAATAAATAAAACTCATACTATAGACTTTTTCATTCGTACCATTTTCTGCTCTTTTATACAGATTTTTTGTGACTTATGCCTTTTTTATTTTTTTAAGTTTAAAAAATACACCCGATCACATTTTTACCAGACAAAAATATTTATTCTATTTTACTACTAAATATCCTTCATGAACTCATCTCACAATTCGAGTTAGACAAAACAAAAACAAATTTATTAGCAAATCTCTCTATTTTAGATAAGTATATACATATGTCACTAATAACCTCAAAAAATATTTTCAATTTATTAGAAAAAAACGCAATATAATATTCCATTCAGTCCAAAACTAAGTGTTTTTAGATAAATACAGATTCGCTTCTGTCTATCAAATAGACAAATCACTATACTCTCCATTATTTCTACATACGTACGTACGTACCTCCACATCCATGTTTATAAACACCCTAAACTGGTTCCACCAAAGGCCACCAGTAACTGTGCTAGTTGCATAAGAAACCGGCCGCCAAGGTCTCTGTCATACGTTTGATAGATCATTCAAAGTGGATGTGCCGTGATAACAGATGAAATGGAAATATTATTGCTTCATACAGTGTGAGGGTGTATATAGCATATATATACGTATGTATGTATGTCTTATTTTAGATCTATCTATGGAACCTAGTGTTAATTAATTCCATTCTTCGTGTACGTCTGCGCTTTATCTTGGTACCAGGGCGAGAAAATTGAAACAATTTATTCAAGTAGAAATCAAACCCACAACCATCGCGTTGACGTTAGAATAAAAACAAAGATTAATTATAATTTAGCCATAAACGAGACCAAAAATCTTTACATATTTTTTATAGCTTCACGCTGTTTCCAGTACACAGCAGGCACAATGCCTACATAGTATTAAGACACTCCATTGAGAGGAGAAGCAGAGGCATTGTTTGTTGCATGGCGGATCTTAACGCCCAATTTCATTACCTCGAATGAGAATCAAACCCACAACCTGTCGCGTTTACAGTCACACGCTTGAGCCTCTACGCCACAATTGGCCCGAGAAAAAAAAACAAAAAGTCAAAATAAACATTTTTAAAATTCCATTATCGAATTCCAAATTATTCCACGTATTATTCCACGCCAAACACTACCAATAGCGATAAGATCGCCCAAAAGCAGCCCACAAAACCCAAGGATCGATAGGGCACCAGCCAGTGACGCATCGCGGTCACTAAGTATCAGTACATTTGGCTGTAACGGTTCTTGGATGGGCACAGGCGTTCATTGTTCTAACAATGGTTTGTAGGGCTGGAACTTTGGAATTTATTTGTTAAATTTATAAGTATAGTAAATTTTGGTGATTTTTTTTTTAGTTTCATGTTGTATCCCGCATGTGGTAAGGCTGGCTTGGTTATAGAGCCTAGTGTCAAAATACTCCGTTCTCATTTTTTTTACTTAATTTTCGAAAGATTGCGTACATTTAAGTGTCTATAAATAGAAAATAGGTATTGAATGATCACAAAATTAATTTAAGCATTGAAAAAAAATGCAACCACAAACTTCGAAAATCCTTAAATATATTAAAATCCATTATTATCATATTAATTAAATTCATTTTTGTTTGATTGTTTGATTTTGTTTCTGATAGGGTTTACTAAAATATTTTTTTTCCTGTAAAAGTCATGTTATCATAAGATAATAGATTACATTTGATGAAAATACACCACAATTAAACAGAATGTGAGAAGCGGACGACTACTAATACACATTTTTTGTGATAAATACATGCTTTGAACACGAGGCGAAGCGCGGCGTTGAGTTCCGTCACTTAACACGTAATGCCTGGAGGAGGTTCAGAGAAAAGAGGGAGAATGGGAACGGATTATCTTAACATTAGGTTCCTTTTTTTGCCTATCCTGCTATATGCAGGATACAGCGTGAAGCAAAAAAAAAATTAAATATTAAAGATCATGCTGTATATAAAGGTAACGAGGTACGTGACAAATTCGCCGTATAAAGTAATATAATTCCTTTCCGGGTATGTTATGAGACGGATAAAAAAAGCGAATTCCTCAACAATATATGTATGTATGTTCATAGGCTCTATTTGCTGAGATTTGAACTAAATGATTTCCTGGATAAGATGTAATAAGAATTGAAATTTATATTTCTCTTTTGTTAATTATGACAATTATTTACTACAGGAAACCTGGTAACCTAGTGTTAAAAGAGTTTAGTACTAGATTAATAAAGATTTGAACTTCTCAACCAAATTGAATGAAAACAACCTTGACATTTTTGCCATATACTTAAAACTATTGGTAAAAAAATTTAAAAAATAAATAAATCACATATTATATAATTTTTAACATAAAAATCGACTTCAAGCAGTAAACTATACAAATTAAGGCTTCTGTGATTTTATCATGGATAACCTTGTCAGAACTGGACTACCAAAGGAAGCACCAGCTTTTCTAATAAAAAAAGAATCATCAATCGTTTCACCCACTCTAAGATTCTGAGGTAACAAATATATAAAAAAATACAATCGAATTGACAGTAACATCCTTTTACAGAAGTCAGTTAAAAAAATTAAACAAGATTTATATATTAATACTTTAAAAGTTATCGACACTCGAAATATTATGTAAATGTTAATATTTCGCAAATATACATAATATTTGAGGCAAAAAACTGTTTAATATCAAGTTATTAGGAAGTAAAAGTACATAATCATCAGAATGTACAAAAAAAATATATCTAAATTTGAAGGTCGCTGTATATCATATATTTTATGAGTGTAGGCAAATGTATATTATTCTTATAGTTTTTTTTTTCAGCTTCACGCTGTATCCCGGATTTAGCAGAGTAGACGCCCAGTGTTAAGACCCGCCACTCCCCACTTTTCCGCGAATTCTAGAGACATTGCGGAATTCAACACCACTCAGCGCTTTGCCTCGAGCCAAGAAAATAAAAAAAATATTAAATATTTCATTTCCCCGAGTTGGAATCGAACTCACTACCTGTCGCATTTAGTCACACGCTTGTGGTCCTGCGCCACGGCTGGCCTGTTACTTTTTATAGTTATTTTATAATTTATAGCAAGACTATTACTAGCAAAATTAGCAAGTAAGCCGCTACTAAGTTATATTTTCTTTAACCACGACCAACGAAGTTATAAGTATAATATAAATTTTGATATTTCGAATATTCATTAAGTACAGCATACAATAAAACTATAAAACTGCGTACTGTGCTATCTTGGTTGAGTGTAAACTATGGAAGTTAGTTCTAATTTCTTTTCGTGAAGAAATACTTATAAGTTTATTATAGGCTTATTTAGTATTGGATCACACAAATTAAATAAGCGAGAACTAAAATTACGATATTTAAAAATAATAACCTCCATACAAAAAGCAATTAAAAGTTAACAAATAAGTAGAAAAGAGCTGATAGTATTCAAACGACTCAACAAATTTTCATGAATCCATAGGTAAGAATAATTAGATAATGTTTGAAGCAAAGCAAAATTTAATTAAAATTGGTTCATCTATTTGGGAGCTATGAAGCCACAAACAGACATACAGAGTACAGATACAGATATAAACATACAGTTTACACAGACACCTCAAACTTCTACGCCAGACAATTTTTATTGCTAAAATGATAATACGGTTCCAATGACAAAAATCCTATGGCTTTTTAGCTTCAAATTGTATTCCGCATATAGTAGAATACGCAGAGGGAACCTGGGAACCTAGTTTTTTTAGCATTCCGTTCGAATTCTCGGGATATTGAGTGTTGAGTGGAACCTCCACTCCAGAGCAAAAAAACGAAAATATTTTAATTTCCTCGATTACAAACACGCACCCCTCACAGGCCACAACTCCCCAATCCTTTGTTAATACAATATTAAAAGGTGCTAATAAAATTTAATGTATGCCACGTTACACGCTATACAAGTATGTAAATGTAGTAATTGCCTTGCAAAACTCTTGTGATCGATCACATTTATACCCATATTATATATCCACAAAGCGAGTTGGAGTCGATGAGGTGGAAAATGATTAGAGAACTGGTTTTTTTTGTTCACTTTATTTTGGATTTTATCTATTGTTTTAATAACCTTGGATACAAAGGCGATGTTTGAGGTTTTTTTTGTGTAATTCTTTCGTGGTTTTTCATATTGTGTTATGATAAGACTTAAAAATTTGAATTAATGTAGAATGTTTTCTATATTAGCGATTTTTAATTTTGTTTACGTAAATTGTTATATGAAAATTCTATTGATATATAATATAAAAAATGAAAATTACAAATTAAACCTATTGAGGCCAGTCGTGGCATAAGTGTGCGTTTGTAAAAGCGGTAGTAAATTCTATTCCCATTCGAGGAAATGGAATAATAATATTTTCACGCTTTGAGTGAATGAATGAAAAAAAAGTGAATTTAGCGGAAAGTGTATAACGAAAGTGCCTTAACGGAAACGGAATATCTTAACACTAGGTTTCCAGATTCCTTGGTGCCCTCTGTCTATTCTGTCATGTGTGGCAGCATGAATCCAATTACAAAATAGACAGTTATTTTTAGTACACATAAAAAGCTCCATATGCTACTTACAAATAGTATAAAAATTGTCAAGTTTCTTTAGATTCTTACCCACCACCCTAATATTTTCGTTAATAATTACCTACTATACCTACAGTGCTAACCCTAAACCCCACCGGAAGCGTACACTTGAGGCAGACGCGCGATGCATTCGCATCGACCGGATGTAGTCGACCTACACTGACATGTCGACTATAATACGACCAATTGATATTGTGATATCATTCTCATTTTGATAACTTACTGTTAATACCAAGTTTATGAGTAAAAGGCAGAGGGAATCTAGTGTTTAGACACTCCGTTCCCCATTTTCCCTTGAATTCTGAAGGCATTGCGTGTTGGGTAAAACAATTTAAAGCAGCGTTTTGCCTGACATCATAGCGAAAAAATGAAAATTGAAATATTTCGTTTTCTCGAGTAGGAATCGAACCATGTAGCGTATGTGGTGTTTACAGTCAAACGCGACTGGTTGTGGGTTTGATCCCAAATCCAGGAAATAAAATATTTATTGACCTTTATATTTTCATTTCGTCGCTCTGATGTCAAGGCAAAGCGCGGCGTTGAGTTCAGCCACTCAACAAGCAATGCCTCAATAATTTTGCGGAAAATGGGGAACAGAGTGTCTTAACACTGGGTTCTCACTGCCTATGCGTGAAGCTGATTATGAATGGTTCAATAAATTTAAAACGATCAATTTTAAACCAATATAAATTAAGATTTCTAAAAAATTAAATTCACAAATTACTTAATACATACAACAATAACCGTGTCAACAAAAAAAAAACGTAAAAAATCCTAAAAAAGGCTAATTCGCCCAAATTCAAATCCCAAATTCGTGCAAAACGCTCGTAAAATCAGCAATCACTGCACAATCAGACCAGATGGTGGAACAAAAGGACCCACCAGCCTTTGTCTGAAGTCTTGGATATAGGAAGCATGGTGCCAATTATGGTAGCCGACCATAACCGGTGGGAACCTTGCGATTATGGCGAGAAATGCGCAGATTTACCTCATATGTACTGTCACGTAAGAAAAACGTGAAAAATTAAATGTAAACAACTTTGTTATGAGCGTTTTATGTGGATAAAAACGTAACTATTTGTTATATAAATCACTGGAGATACTTATATGTGATTTGTGAATCATAATGATATATTAATGTAAGAAAGATTATAAGATATTTATCGTTTGTTTTAGTTTTTTAGTATTTATATTGTTTTATGGAATTGGAATTAACTAAGCATTAAATATCTTTCGACTGATCAGTTAACTTACCACTTAGACCACACTTCTGGTCTGGGAGTCTGTTTAAAGTTGACTTGTTGAGTAGTAAAAGTTTGTTTCTTTATAATTTAGCTACTTTATACCTTTATGCTATATCAGTCACAGAGAAGGGTAGACAAAGGGAAACTGGAAACCTAATGTTAAGATAAAATCTGTTCCCATTAAGACACTTCCGTTTCTCATTTCACGTTGAATTCTTGATGCACTATATGTTGCGTGGGAGAACTCAACGCCGCGCTTTGCCTCGTTACCAGAGCGAGGAAATTAAAATATTGAATATTTCATTCTCTCTAGTAGGAATCGAACCCAATAGTCCAATTTACAGTCGCACATTAAAAATTGTACTTTTCTTTCCTAATTTTAAAATATCACTTTAAAAATATTAAAAATATAAACTATATGGGTAAACACACGACGACATATTTCGTCACTGTCAAGCAAAATTAAATTTAACAAAAATTTCTAGACAAGAAATCGAATAATTAACAAACAATATTGAATACTTACAAATATTCTATATCATGATCTTGAGACGAAATCTGAAACAAAAATATTATTATAAGTAATCATTCAAAATTGCATAAATTTTATTTAAAATGTTATATATTTTTTAGTTAGATGGGTCATTGCAAAGTCCCTTTCCGTGACCTTCTTCCAGTATCTCTATTCGGAGTAATGATTATTTAAAAAAAAAACAAAAATATTTATCCGCTCTGGTAGACCAAGGGCGGCGTTGAGTTCTGCCACTCAACACGCTATGTCTCAAACATTTGGACGATAATTATAATTTTTAACAAAAAGAAAACTTCAACCGGATCTCACTATCAGAACCTCACCAAACTTTCAATCTACCCTTGTAGGATACACCTATTCAAAAAAACAAGAATCGTCGAAATCGGTTGGCGTGATATTGAGTTATTGATCCATTTGTCGAGCACACACTAAGTGTAAATATAACACTTATGTAGTTTTCTCATAGATAACGTCATAAATGGATAAAATTAAAATGGGACCAAACATAAAGCACCAGCTTCCAAATAAAAAAAGAATCATCAAAATCGGTTCACCCAATCAGAAGTTACAAAAAAAATATAGTCGAATCGACAACCTCCTCCTCTTACAGAAGTCGGTTCAAAATAGGTAAAATTTTTTCTAAATTCTAATACTGGGTTCCTTCTACCTTCACTGCTATAATAGTAAAACTCAAAAAAAAACAGACAAATAGAGACAGGTTTCATAGCCATTTAGTGTTCAAATTTCACAATTTTGTATGTATGTCTTATCAAACTAGTCATACAACCTAAAACAAAAGTAAGAAAATACTTTCGCTCTTTGCGCTCTTATCATGTGTGAATCTTTCTTTTTTTTTAAATCACGTAATGTGACAACTATATGTTTATGTAACATGGTCTTTCAACTCGAATTATGTGTTTTTTTTAATATTTCAGCATTATATAATTTTTCAAATGAACGCACGGTTGTCGTTGGTTCGATTACCACTTAAACAAATGTTTTTTATTAAAATATCTCTTATTATAGCTAGAAGTGGTAGATTTATGAGGTCCACTTCCTTTAAATAAAATGAGCAGAAAGAGAACAGAGCAAAGAGCGACAAGTGTCAAAAGAACAAAATACTAAACCTGAAACAAACTCTAAATACTATAATCATAAGAATATATTAAACAAAGGTCGAATCTAAGTATTGTCGTACGATATGCAAAACACAACCTTCAGTTTAGGAGGTCAGAGCAAACAGACAAACACAAACGTTAGGAATCACTTCCGCCTTATTTGAACGCTATTATTGCAAGTAGGCTAAATATGTATAAATATATTTATGGTGTGTACACCCATTAAGGATTTGTAGCTTTCTCTAGTGAAATGAAAATAATGTTTACCTAAAGATGATGTTTGTTAGTCTATGTAAGTTTGGGATTTTAGTGATAGTTTGTACTGACAATATTGGTCAGTGTTGTCAGTCTAAGCCTACATGCTTTATTAAAATATCTTTAGGTCGATTTCTATTTATTATTTTAACTCATTTATTTTTTTAGGCTTAATTTCCTAATTTAATTTTGAAAATTTTGTAAGATTCGATTTCTAATGACAATCGAGACTGAAATACAACTTTCGCACTTTTTATTCAAAACAGTGCAGGTTCGTTTATTTAAAATCCAATTCGATCATAAACAACTACCTTAACATCGTGGTGCATTAGGGCAGTATTTCAATGCACCGTGATGGTCGTAGGTCTGAATCTCACTAGAACTTGACTTTACTTGAAAATTTAATTTAATATATAATTCAAATTTCCATGTCAGAATAATCAGCAGATCAACAGATTTGCTCATAATGATAACTAACAGCGGCGTTGAGCTCCGCCACTGAACATTCAATATGTCGAATTCGGATACAAAGCAGAAAAGTTTTCGCTACCCGCGTTATGTGGGTGGCATTGAGTAAAAAAAACGTAGGAGCAAAATTTATAATAATTGCAGAGTAACGTTTGCATTTAGACCTAGATATGTGGTTATTTTTCTTTTTTATCAGCTTCACGCTGTATCCCGCATATAAATAATAATTAATTCCATCGAGTGGGGATCGAACTCACGACCGTCACGTTCACATTCACACGACACGCTTCTTCCACTGTACCACGATGGCATCTATGATAATATGTTTTTTACAAGCCTTTATTTGACTGGCCGTGGTAATGTGTGATAGTGTATGTGAAATTTTGCAAGCTCAACTTAACCCAGTTCCCATTGCTCGCTTGAGCTGAAATTTAGATAACGACTTCAATTCTTATGACAATGAAATTACATATCATCAATATTATCGTTACTTCAAAATGGCCGCCACAACAAAATGGCGGATTACAAATCTTTGCACAACCCACCTAATATTAATATCAATGATTATAAAATACATCACCATAAAAAATCTAGAATTTAATTTATTAATGGAGAACGCAGTTAACACTATGTTCCCTCTGCCTACCCTGCTGTATACGGGATACAGCGTGAAGCTTATTTTTTTTTTTATTTTAATTATTTTTTCTTTTTTCCCGTAACACGCTGTTTCGTAACCACTTACAATAAGTAAGTTTTGTAATGTCTGTTCAATGTTCAAAATTAATTATTAACTCGCAATCGATTCCAACGTCATTCTATAAGTATAATAAATATTTAGTACTTGCTATCTCGAGATAGATGGGGTTGGATTGAATTAAATCGCGATATCGTTTGGTTCGATTGCAATGTATAAAGCTTTTTAGTTTTAATAAACAAATGCTCTCGCTCTGAGGTACTGCGTTTTATTTAAAGTATCCCAGGCTCCAAGGTATTTTGTACCCAA